>DWDX01002236.1:0-15729 GCA_018245675.1 Agara michaeli
TGTATATTGTATGTTTATCAGCTGTCCGTTTACACACACATTCAATTGCAATATTTGGAATGAGATAGCTGCATGTGGAATTGTCCCAAATTATTATCATATTGACTTTGTAATTGCATGTTCGCAGCCCTTTTTAATCCCTTCACAGGGCAAGGAGTCCTGTTTCTGACTGCCCTGCAGCATACTCCGCATCGAGATGGGTTTGGGTAATGAATTCTATATATGAGTACTTACTTGACGTTCCTAGCCAAAGCTTTTACGCACTGGCTGAGCTTGGCCAGTGTACACAGCACTCTGTGGAAGTTGGAGAGGTCGAACAGCATGGACGGGTCGAACAGATCGGTCTCCCGCAGCTCGAACACTTCGTGACACGTACGCAGGAAAACTTTGATGTTTCTCATGCTCAGGAACTAGTCAAAAATAATGTAAAACAGCAGCTGAAGTAGGGATGGGCTATTGGTATAAATATATCGATAATTTTAAGCAAAGGTGCACGATTAAAGAAACAAAACCACATTCCAGTTTATATTACTTTATACAAAAAATGCGCTAAAAATATCAAATTTGATATTAAAAAAAATATCGCCCATCTCTATTGATTACTCTATGAAAAATACCCATATTTTGATATATCGATATCCTAAGGTGCAGAACACAAAATCATATATGGTTGTAATGATGACATGGCTCTCAATCTGTCTTTTGGTTTGAATGAACGTGAGGGGTGGATGACCAGAGCAAGAGTACCTCTATTAAAAAATCCTGGATAGCGACGTTGATGACATGCAAGAGGAGACAGAAGTTCGTAAGGACCTTAGCTGCTGGAAATTCTTAGCCTCTATCTACCCCTATAGCAAATATGTGTGACTGTATACCTATAATATCTGGACAACAGGTTGGCAATATTGACTACAGCAGTCGGTGAAAATTGTAACATATGGACAAATATATAAGATGAAATGGTCTCTATATCTAAACTCAAATGTGACAGATTTTCTATTGAAGGTAAACAATGAATATGTTGCTAGCTCTGCAGTGTTACATTGTCTTGGTATGAGAATCAAGCACACTTTAACCGATGGACAGTGTGCCTTCCTTGAGGCAAAGATAGAAGCTGTGGTGATTTGCCCTCAATGGATTGTGTTGGGCAAACTTTTACAATGCGTTTGTTGTGTTACAAAACCAAATAAAAAATTAGGAATAACTCTTGAAAGAATACAGATTTAACTCCAACAGGTTTAACTATGTCTAAAGTAAAATATAACGGTGAAATACTGCTTTGAAGTCGCAATAGACTCAATTGATACCAATTAGCATGTATATTTATGCAATAATTTAGATACAAGGTGATAATAGATCTGCTACTCTGTGCAGTATGTACAAGCTGGCATTTCAAATCAATTGATACACACTTCATTCATAACACCCTATGCAGACTGACCGGAACACACACAGTATAAATATGAATGGTACAACGCCATTCATCGATGCATGAATAATTTATGGCACATTGACATAAATAATTTCTGTAACTGTACATCATATTGAAATGGTATGAAATGCATAGTGTAGCGAAACGATTGCCATCTGGCATGGCTTCCTCGTATAGTCACGTATGTATGATACACGGTGCTACGAATAAAAATACGCTGGTATTCCAAAAATATTTCAGGTTTGCTTTACATAAATATAGAAACGAATGTTTGAAGTGCGGCCGCGGCGCGTATATGTTAAGTGGTTGATGATATTGGCGGCGCAGTGGTAATTAGAGTGAAGGTCGCGAAGCCGCGAAAGCGCCTACCTGTGCCATCTGCGGCCGCTGGTTCACGTCCTTCATGTCGATGCATCCAGGTTGCAGAGTGTTGAGGAGATTGCACAGCAACACGCCGTCCCGCAGCGTGTATGCCAAATCGTGTATCGTGCTCGTCTCCCAATTCGCCTTGTGATCGTGCCGGAGCAAGCCACATCTCGTCAGCCAGGACGCGCACTCGCGCCACAGCTCCTCACCGCCGGTCGCCATTATTCACATACACATTACACTGCACTTCAATATTTACTGCACCAACCACAGCTTTTTAATAATCAACAGGCCATTATTAACAAGGGTTAATTGATAATTGACACACAAATTGATACAACAAACATAGTACGAAAGCCATAGCAGAATAACTGCTTTTGACAACTGAGTTCCGGTGTGGTCATATCGAAAATATAAATACATTTTGAAAGTCAGAATATAAACTCTGATATTATCTAATGGATAGAACATTTTTTATTTAACAAAATATACAAGTGTAAAATAAGCTTATATTGTGTATCGGACATTTAACACAGAATGAGGATGAGAGGATGTTCCCTAAAACGTAACTTTGAATCACAAACCATTCAAACCAAAAACATTGAACATACTACAGACATGTATCAATCAGGTAAATTCTATAAAATTACCCAACGTATTTTCTTCATAACTACCACATCAATTTATTTATGAATCCACGATAGATGTGTACAGTTAGTCTTCAGATTTATTGTATTTATAAATATTATGTAACAAATAATAGATTTGAGCCGACTCAGCTGTAAATGGAATGCTGTCATTGTTGTTGATATTGTGGCAACATTAGTGTAGGCGGAGTGACGCGACTATCACGTCGAACGAACAAATCTTAATAAAAAATTCTCTAAAAGTGATATAAAGCAATAGTTTTCTTCACAATTTGTCTTCAGACTAAAGTGTAAGTTATTCGTTTACTGCTATTTCGAGTATTTTACAATATCATTGGTTATTTACATGCTTTTTAAATGCTTATCTGTGACACACCCATGTATCGGCAAAATCCATATTTCGTCCATTATTAATGAATGCGAAAGAATTTTCAATATTATACTGCAGATAAATGCTTAACTCAAGCAGTTCTAAACGGTCATCAATGAAATACTTCTCGGCGGAAGTCTAAATTTGTCGTGTCCCGTTATCCTTATTAGGTTTATTTTGGAGCATTACGTCATTGTATACGAAGGGGAAGTGTATGGGGTCGATATAGGTAGTGTATAGTATAGCTAGGCTGGTAGACGTCCGCGGGCCCTCCAATGCGTATTGGCCGTAGAAACTAGAACACTGCCGCAGTGTCGAGTGCATTGAGCGACGTCGCCAACGGCACTTTCACGGCAATTGATAATTCTCGAGTGTCCCAGTATCAGTGTACTACTGCAATGCTGACAAAATAGCGTAGGATATCTTGTGTATATTAGCGCTGCTACAATTGTAAGTTTGTTGTATTATCTTTTTAATTTTTCTTTAACGATTGGCTTAATTAAGGTTCTTTCATGCAAATAGAAAGAAAGGATAATTTTTCAGTCGATTTATAAATGGCTTAGTGTATAACAATTACATTCATCATAATTGATATACTTTTTTAAATGCTGGCTGTTGTCAGTTTTTTGTTTCAATTATAAAGTTATGAATAATTCAAATAGTTCAATGTGAAGGATATAAAATTAATACATACAGCTCTACAGTGTTCTAGAAATAGTTTATTTGAATCAGCTGATCAATAGACCCCACCCAAGATTGGAGGGAGAGGCAGACATTGTTATGCTAGAGTTGCCAGCAATATAAACCTTATTGCTTAGAACACTAGGTTGAAGTATTAAGTTACTTATGGGCTCAGAGATCAGTGTACTGTAACAGCCTGACCTATATCATGTTACTTTAGGTATCAAGTTATAGATTTGCAACTTGAAATGGATAATGTAACTTGAACAGTGGCTCTAGTTATTCATTACTGTGTTTCATTTATATAATTTTACATAGAGGTTGTCTAAATAATTCTCAAAACTGGCTGGTAAGTTAAAAAAAAACAATTTGGAAAATATCACAGATTGATTATAATTTGAGTATATTTTTTTTGTTAATTTTTTTTTGAGGCCATGGGTTTGTAAGATAGACCTTGAGAATCCACAATGAGAGTGGAGATATATAAATAAATAATACAAATCAATGTTACATAAGCAATGAATACATAAATTTCTTCACATAGAAACCTAAATAATTCTCATACAAACATTCAAACCAATTTAACCAACTCAGGAATGTATTAAAAATTGACTCAAAATTGATGGAACTACTTAATTTATAAATACCTGATTAGATAATTGGACTACGTTGGATTAGGTCATTTTTACTGTTAGTGTTACTATTCAATAGTGTAAGTAAAAAGTTTCATTTTTCCAAATTTTAATGGTGTGTTATTATGAATAGCAGAAGTAAAAGTTTTTTTAAGTAAAAGTGTTATTATGAGAAACAGATAATGTAAAAACAATGCAGTTTTACACTTTTGTTGTTACATGATTCATTTTTTGACACACAATACAATTCTCACTTTAATAACAATGTGTTAAAAAATTCCCATGTCATATCAAAGTTTGCATAACATTCTTATTGTCATTAAATTGAAAAAGAACTCCATTTTTATGAAAGGACGATAAGAAAAATACACAATGTGAGCATTTGTAAAAGGTATTTAATGAGATTGCCACTTGGTAACAAGGCTCGGCCTGATGCGATGACTCACACGCAAGGCTGTGTGATATAACCAGAAAGTGATGTCAAGCGATGACCTTAGTGCTTAATGGATAATTAGATAATGAACACTGAATCTGTCGTGTGAATTTTGTGCTATTCAAGCATACTACGTTGAGATTTATCTATACTATTTAGAATCTTATCTACTTAGTGAGATTGTGTTTTCGTATTACCGAACGGTAAAAATACAATGTTTATAGACGAATAACATAATCGGCAGTATTGTGGACTTAATCAATGTTAAAATCACCACGGTTTAGATAAAAAAATCAATATCTGTATTTATATGTATAGTTGAAAGTGCTAAAGAGATTTCACAGTGCTAAAGACGTTAGTGTCAAAAGGAAGTTTTGGATTTAATTATCGCGAAAAAATCTTTCCAGCCGGGTCTTCCGCCAAATGGTAGCCATATGTTTGGCTCGGCCGAAAAGTTCATTGGTCATTTGGGCATAATGTTTGTTTGTAAGCCATTCCCCAACTCCCAATTGATATTATGCCCCGTATTAAATGAGGTCATGTTGGCACATCTCCCTAACTTCTAGTTAGATGAATTGGGCTATTACACACTCATCCTGTGATTAACAAGTCATGGTTGTGTGACTACGAGACTAAATTATGTCTTATATCATCCATAGCACTACGGTAGAACACCGAGACTACGATTTGAAACTTCTAGAGAATTTCCAATCATTTATCTTTATTAGCATGGATGTTAATATCCATACACATTTCCTATGGCATTTTAAAAATTCCATTGTTCTACTATATGCAATACAAGAATAGAATTATTTCACAATAACATTAAATATATCTAATATCGTTAATTGAAGCAATGTTGATAGCGACACGAAATTACTCAACGTTTCCACGATATTACCATTATGTTGAGAAATATTAATTAATTGAGCGTAATTGATAGACACGAATGAGGCATACCTATGTGTGTTGTGTATGTATTTCGATCAAATCAGAAACAACTAAAATAGGACCAGGTCAATTTTGTAGAGATTTTTAACTACTATTTCTGTGGTTAGGAGAACATTTGATCTTGTTTGTTATTGTTCAGCGACAATTATTAAAGTTCATCAGAAAAATCGGAAAAAAATCTTTAATCTTTCGCTACCCCTATGAGAAATAAGTGTGACTCTTATCATGCTTTTATTTATTTATATACTTCAAAGGTGCCCCAACGAAGTTTACACTAATACAGAACACATTTGCCTAAGAATGTGATAAGTGTCACGTCATTTGGAGATGCAAAGAATGTGCATTAAATATGCATTGCATTCAAATTTAACTGTTTGTTGCAGCTGATTGAACGCATCCACCATGGAGCAAATACCGCCACCCAAGGAGGTGAAGATCCTCGAGACTGCCGAGGATATCCAAGAGCGTCGTGAACAGGTACCCACATTAATAACAACCTCATTACGCCATGAAAACTTGACATTTTTTCAATCATTATTTTCATTAACATCATCATCAGCTCGTTTTGTCCAATGCTGGACATAAAGCAAATGGCTTTACATTATCATCTAACAATGTCCTATAATCAAGGCCACAAATAAATACTACCCTAAAAGCGAACATGTTAAAATGTAACTGTGATTTACAAAAAAAACCCTTTCACCTTAAGCATATAAACTTATGTTTGTATGTGCTTTTGTTAGTACAGGCAGTTTAATGTTTAAATACATGTAATTTGGACTGACATATAATATTAACATGACCTAACCTGCACGTGTAATTAAATGTTAATTGGACATGCAATTAACTGCATATCATTGTTCTATTTACCTTGCTCTAAATACCTTTACCTTTATAGGCATAGAGCATAAGTGTAATTCTTAATATCATATAGAATGTATAAATAATTTTGATGTATAAACTATAGAATTTAAATATTGTCTTTTTGTTTGGGTCAGGTGTTGAATCGCTATGAAGACTTTAAACAAGAGGCCCGTGCCAAGCGAGAGAAGCTCGAGGACTCGCGGCGCTTCCAGTACTTCAAGCGCGACGCCGACGAGCTCGAGTCCTGGATCCAGGAGAAGCTGCAGGCCGCCAGCGATGAGAGCTACAAGGACCCCACCAACTTGCAGGTTTGTGATCTGCAGTTTCTTTAATATTGCTTTATAAAACTGTTTGATACAAAAATGGTACATGGTGTAAGTTTTTGCGTTTTTGGCCTTATGTGGACGGTCTGATGCACTGATATTCATGTAACTAAGAATTCGGTTAAACAAATAATCAAGGGAAAATTATTAGTAGAACAGATGAAGATATAAAAATTGTTTAGCTACTTGTTGTCCGCTGGTCTTATTTTCAATTCTATTTATGACAATCGAATACATCTCTAGATTTATTGTATTTTGTATTGTACAAATTTCAATGTCTGTTTGGAAGTAAGGATTGTGATTTACCTACATCAGGCTAAGATCCAGAAACACCAGGCGTTCGAAGCGGAAGTGGCGGCCCACTCGAACGCGATAGTGGTACTTGACAATACGGGAAGCGAGATGATTTCCGCCGGGCACTTCGCCTCCGAGACCATTCGGCGGCGGCTGGACGAGCTGCATCGGCTCTGGGAACTGCTGCTGTCGCGTCTCGCGGAGAAGGGCATGAAGCTGCAGCAGGCCCTAGTGCTCGTCCAATTCCTGCGCCACTGCGACGAGGTCATGTTCTGGATTCACGACAAGGTTAGTCAAAGTAAAGCAAGAAAAGGGCTCTCATTCAAAACCGTTAACGCACTGGCATCTCCCCTGGTGTTGCACATGTCCATAGGCGACGGTGACCACTTACCATCAGGTGGCCCGTCTGCCTGTTTGCTAGATTAATTTAATTTAAAAAAAATTACAACAAATCGATGATGTTCATTAAAAAAATATATCTGTACCTAAAATCATTCAGTGATTTTTTAATAATACTAGGCGATGTTCTGATCAGGAAACGTTCGTGTGCGCCGACGAGTTCGGCTCGGACCTGGAGCACGTGGAGGTGTTGCAGCGCAAGTTCGACGAGTTCCAGAAGGACATGGCGGCGCAGGAGTACCGCGTGACCGAAGTGAACCAGCTGGCCGAGCGGCTCGTGCTCGAGGGCCATCCCGAGCGCGAGACCATCGTCAAGAGGAAGGACGTGAGTGTGCTGCTATTGGCTGACGTGTTACTTTGTTTAATATATTAGAAATGATGAGATAGACGACACTACATTGACAGATCTCTAGGGATTGTTACACTAAGGTAAAGTTTCTACCGTATTGACAAATCAATAACAAAATTTAACGATGTGAATGCAGTATAACATATGGTATTGTTTACGTTACCATGCAATAATCATAATTTAAACATTGGACATTATTTCATATACAAAAAAAAACTAGAGTACACCAAAATGCAATTTTGTCTCCTCAGGAGCTAAACGAGGCCTGGCATCGCCTGCGGCAAATGGCGCTCATGCGGCAGGAGCGTCTGTTCGGCGCCCACGAGATCCAGCGCTTCAACCGCGACGCGGACGAGACCATCGCCTGGATCTCCGAGAAGGACGTCGTGCTGGGTTCCGACGACTACGGCCGGGATCTCGCCACCGTGCAAACGCTACAAGTGAGTTTACATTTTTTTCTTCTTACTCAATAATATATTTCCAATTGTTACTGGCGATTAACAATTTCTCCCAAGCAATTTGTACAACGAGTAAATAAAATTCTTCCAAGTAAGGAATAGAAATAACAATCTGATGGTATAGAATATTGATTACCAACAATTGGAACCTACCGTTGAATATTTCATGAAACTTATCAATTTCTTTTTTTCCCAGCGCAAGCACGATGGCGTGGAGCGTGATCTGGCGGCGCTGGAGGACAAGGTGGCTACGCTGGACGGCGAGGCGGCTCGCTTGGCGGCCATCCACGCCGACCACGCGCCCGCCATCCACTCCAAGCGCGACGAGATCACCAACGCCTGGCAGCGCCTCGTGCAGAAGGCCAAGGTAAATAAATGTGCTTCCGTCAATGAGACGACGACGACATGTCCCATGCTCAATGTCAGCTATACCTTCAAAATTCGTATCATTATTTCAATATGAGCACAATGTGTCTCATTAGAGCATTAAATTAATAAATTGTTTCCTAGGAACGTCGTGCTGAATTGGAGTCGTCCCACGCGCTCCACCGCTTCCTGGCCGACTACCGCGACCTGGTGTCGTGGATGAGCGACATCCGCGCGCTCATCGCCGCCGACGACCTCGCCAAGGACGTGCCCGGAGCCGAGGCGCTGCTCGAGCGTCATCAAGAGCACAAGGTACAGTTATCAAATATTTAGTTTACTTGCGTTTTTCAATGTAAGTCTTGTGTGATATTGAAATTAGGTTTTTTATATACATAGTAAGTGACAGGAGTTATTATCCAATATTTTAAATAATGCATTTACATTTCTGATATTTTGACTTCTTCAAATTGACGTATACTACTATCGTAGTACTACAGTTAATACATAAAATCTATAAATGATTATATGTATTTTCAAATTTGCAACACACTGTCAATACTAATTTTATGTGAGTTTATGTGTCACAGATATATATGAGTTTTTAAATAAATGTGTTTTTGTGTGAAGGGCGAGATGGACGCACGCGAGGACGTGATGGCGGCGTGCGTGGCGAGCGGGCAAGCGTTGGTGGCGGGCGGGCACCGCGGCGCGGGCGAGGTGCAGGCGGCGCTGGACGCGCTCAGCCGCGACTCGGCCGCGCTGCACGCGCTGTGGGACCAGCGCCGCGTGCTCTACCTGCAGTGCATGGACCTGCAGCTCTTCTACCGCGACACCGAGCAGGCCGACGCCTGGATGCACAAGCAGGAGGTAAATTAACAAAGTTTTACATGTTTCCATACACAATCTAATTTTACCTATTTAGAAACCTTAAGACATTTTGTGTTGTCACAAACCACTGACTTTCAGTGAACCACTTAAAATGTAATATTTGTAATTTTAAACAGCTGTTGTCATTATCAGACTGGCCATCAATAGCGTTGTTTTTTTATGCTATTTAAAATCAAAACAAATGGTGTATCATCACACGGTGGTTCGGTAGAATACTCCGGTCACATTTACTTATATTCGCCCATCACTTTTACCAGGCGTTCCTCGCTAACGAAGACGTCGGCGATTCCCTGGACTCGGTGGAAGCGCTGCTGAAGAAGCACGAGGACTTTGAGAAGTCGTTGGCGGCGCAGGAGGAGAAGATCAAGGCCCTCGACGAATTCGCCACGAAGCTCATCGAAGGGCAACACTACGCGGCCGACGACGTTGCGCAGAGGAGGGAGATGGTAAATAATATTTGTCAAATATTATTTACACAATTTTAATTAATTTCCTTATAACGTATAATTACTTTGGTTAAAAATAATTATTTTGAATTGGTGTAGAAACGATATCTAGTTAAGCCAAATCCAGCCAAAAAAAATAAATTGATGTTTAATGTTAACCTTTTCATTATGAGAGAAGATTTGTCCGGCAATCTGGCAGATTGGTTCGGCAGTGAAGCAATAAAATATGGGACAAAAAATATTAGGAATTGTTATAAATGTTTCGTATATCTGACAACAGTTGTTGGAGCGCCGCGCTGCTCTGCTGGAGAAGTCGAACCAGCGCCGCGCGCTGCTCGAGGACGCCTACAAGTACCAGCAGTTTGAACGGGACTGTGACGAGACTAAAGGTGGGCTTGTCTTCTTCCACTTTTGTTTTTTTTTTACTTATTGTTGTTCACAAAATACAGACAATTTCTATCCAGTATCTAACAGTCTTTCACTTCCCAATATTAATAATTACATATATCATTAATATTATTAATTCAACAGTTATTTAATATACACAATCTTTACAGTATGCTATGTACATGGACATATTACAATGATTTCCATATATCGTACGATCAGGCTGGATCAACGAGAAGCTGAAGTTCGCCACGGACGACTCGTACCTGGACCCCACGAACCTGAACGGCAAGGTGCAGAAGCACCAGAACTTCGAGCAGGAGCTGCAGGCCAACAAGCCGCGCGTCGAGGAGATCACCGCGCTCGGCAGCCGCCTGCTGGAGCAGGAACACTTCGCCAAACGTGACTATATTTACAGTTATTCTGATATCTAATTTGTAAGATGATTTCAAATTCTGTCTCTGTTTCTACATATATGTTGATCAGAGTTTTCAGCATTACTGTTAGCACTTAAGTGTATAAATATATTCCAAATACACATGGTATGATAATTTGTTGATCCTTAATTCTCACGTTAGTTATCACTCTTTACTACCGAGTAGTAGGCTTAGTTTAACTGGAGCATATCAACTTACAATATACACCAAGTTGTTGTATTTCATTTAGTTAACCTTGATTTTCAGTTTGTTTATTGAAAGACCTTAATTATCTGAAGAATTGAATAGATTTGATATTATATTTTACTGAATATAGCTCAAATACAAGCCCGCGTGGAGGAGGTGGGCGCGCTTTGGGAGAAGCTGGCAGCGGCGTCGGAGCTGAAGGGCAGCAAGCTGCAGGAGGCGGCCGCGCAGCAGCAGTTCAATCGCGCCGCTGAGGACATCGAGCTGTGGCTGTCCGAAGTGGAGGGTCAGCTGCTCAGCGAAGACTATGGCAAGGTATCGTTATCAAGTTGCAAAATGACTTCAGTGTTTATTCTAGGTTAGGCTATATTGCAGTATAAAACTTATCAGAACATGGTAATTGTGAGAAATGTAAACCATTGATTGTGTTGATCTTTGCTTATTAACAAGATTTTGTTATTCTATGAAGATTTTGGGAAATTTTGGCTTTGGAATTTTTGCGCGTATTAATATGAACGAACAAGATAAAACGTCACTTCATTAACACGCGTTGCCGGCGGCAGGACCTGACGAGCGTGCAGAACCTGCAGAAGAAGCACGCGCTGCTGGAGGCCGACGTGAGCTCGCACGCCGAGCGCATCGACGCGCTGCGCACGCAGGCCGAGCAGTTCATCGAGCGCGGACACTTCGACGCCGACAACATCCGCGCCAAGCGGGTACGTCCTCCCCGCTCCCCGTGCCACTCTTACTTTGATTACCTGATTAAGATTCTTTTAAAAATACGTTCAGTTTTAGAGATATATTTCAAAAGAAACTTAGCACAGGTAATTATTAAAAAATTTACTTGTTGTTAGGGAACTAGGTTTCGTTTGATATATTTATATATTTTGCTGTACTCGTAGGATGCTCTGGTGGCTCGTTATGCGGCACTGGACAAGCCGATGGCCATCCGCAAGCGTCGCCTCCTCGACTCGCTGCAAGCTCAGCAGCTGTTCCGCGACCTCGACGACGAGGCTGCGTGGATACGCGAGAAGGAGCCCATTATTGCGTCCACAAACAGAGGCAAGTCACGTTGCGATAATTACGAAATGTTAAAATTCCTACCGTGATATCGTCGCGAACGATGAGCGATGATTATTTTGCGGGAACGCAGGACGCGATCTGATCGGCGTACAGAACCTCATGAAGAAGCAGCAGGCGGTGATGGGCGAGATGGCGCAGCACGAGGCGCGCGTGGACGCGGTGCGCGCGGCGGGCGCGGCGCTGTGCGGCGCCGGACACTTCGCCGCCGAGGACGTGGCGGCGCGCACGCAGCGCCTGCACCGCACCTGGAACCAGCTGCAGGAGAAGGCGCTGCAGGTGCCCACCACACTTATATGCTAATGAGATGATCGCTTCTAGATCATACCTAGCTCAACAATCACACCCGATAAATCGTGACAAAAGTTTCAATAACAATTTCTTCACAGTAGCATTAGATGTAGCGTTGTATCCTTCTATATTACCAACTCTTTTTTGTGCGTAGCGCAAACAAGACTTGGAGGACTCGCTCCAAGCGCAGCAATACTTCGCCGACGCCAACGAAGCCGAGTCGTGGATGCGCGAGAAGGAGCCGATGGCCAACACACAGGACTACGGCAAGGACGAGGACTCGTCCGAGGCGCTGCTCAAGAAGCACGAAGCCCTGCTCTCCGATTTGGAAGCCTTCGGCAACACCATTAAGGCTCTTCGGGAACAAGCCAATGCTTGCCGGGTAAGATTATTATTTCCGGAGCCAAAGACATGCCTTCATATCGATGTACCAATAGGCCAGAGATTTATTACAAGCACTGTATTTTTATTCAATGTTATTTTCATAAGTACATATTATTAATCACTTTAGAGATGTCCCGAGCCACTCATCTGTGTATAACTTGTCCCTAGGTCATTTTGGACAATAACAACAACACGCAATTAACAATCAAAAATAAACCTAACAACCATAACAATAAAGTACAATAATAAATCATTGACCTAATGACAGGACGCACAGTCACGAGTTGGTGTGGCCACGGATTTTCAGTAATGTTATGTTCGTGTGTGCGCAGCAACAAGAGTCGCCGGTGGTGGACGTGTCGGGCAAGGAGTGCGTGGTGGCGCTCTACGACTACGCCGAGAAGTCACCGCGCGAGGTCTCCATGAAGCGCGGCGACGTGCTCACGCTGCTCAACTCCAACAACAAGGTCAGTGACACGCTGCTCGTCTCCCAACAAGCCAGTACCCCGCTCACATACTTGGTGTAATTACATCAATGACAAGTCCATTTTAAATTGTCACCATCTATTTCATGATATTCCTTATTTTTAAAACAGCCTAACAAACCGACTGATGGACCACCTGATGGTAATGAGTCACCGTCTCTTTTGGACTTTTGCAGCACCCGAGTACAGGTTTTGCAGTTGTCTCGCTTTTGTAGCTTCTCTTAAAAAGCCTCATCCTCTTCGCCCACTTTAATAGGACCATTGTGATGGCCTTGACTATCGAAGCCACAAGGTCTGAGATTACACAGCTCACGGGACCCGATCCGGGCTTCCTTAAGACGCGACTCAACTCGCGAACGCGTCTGAACTTGTCATGAAACGTCCGGTTCGTTGAAATTCGCATCAAAGTTCAATAATTCAATGTCAACGATAAACATGTGTGCCAGTGACACGCGTGAGTTACGTAAGCCGTATCTCGCTCCGTTACTCGCGTCAATATCTCTCGTCGTGACCGACTCTTAATGTTTATGAATCTTATTGAAGCTTATTGATGTAAAGTAAGGGCGCGTGCAACATGGTAGCCATGTTATCTCTACAAATAATCACATGTTTTGTGATTATGATACCATTCTCTACTATTACGTCTTTTATTCTTTGAGGCAGTCTTCTTTTGGATCTGCCTTTTTAACCGACTTCAAAAAAAAGACTAGGTTCTCAATTCGTCTGTATTTTTTTTTTATCATTTTAAAAGAGAAACATAAAATGTTAGCCGAGGGAATTGTAAATGATATATTCTCTCTTACGATGCCGTATGAACAATGAATCGGTTATGACCGGTTTCTTGTTACGAATTTGTTACACCGATCAAATAGAGCGTTATTGTAATATTGACGTTACGTACAGTGTGCCTAGTGCGAGTTGTTTTTCTGTACTCGTTCGCTACAGAGTAAACTACAATTTGTATGGAATTTAAACAGCGCCAACTAGAGTCGGTAATGGGAGACTAATTTTTGCGAGTGCGAATGTCAATAGTGCTCGTCGGTGGGTGACGTTGTCGCACGTGATTGGTTGTTTCGAGAGCTCACAGAGTACGAAATACAAAATTTGACATTCGATACGTCAATACCATAGCGACTCACGCTCGCTTCTCTTCGTGAATATATTTGTGTTAAACTCGCACTCAGCACACTGTACTCGGCTTGTTCTGGCGAATACAAGTTTGTTACGTTCGCTTCAACTGCGCACACGTTTAGCGCTCACATCAGATGACCGATTGTAGTTGTAGTTGGTGGCGTTTAATTTCAACCGTCCATTCGAAAGGTGTTGGGTTCAAATCATGGCGAGCACTACAAGTAGAAAATTGCGATAATTAAACTTTTGATTTTAATTTGAACTTTACAAGTAATGTTAATACATAATTTACAGCAATTTAAGAAATAGAATTGTTATCGTGTCTTTTATATGCGAACTAGTTTTTACCCGCGGTTTCGCTCGCATTGAAGCCATCGCTGAAGTCGCGAGCCTTTAGCTGTATATATTTTATTATTTGGCTGGGATTATCAATTTTTGGACAAATATTTTTTTAATCTTTCGTAAAAAAAAAAATTTTTTTTTCTTAAAAAGTATCCTATATTACTTCTAACACCTCGGTCACCGTTACCGTGGGTTGAGTAGTTTTCGCGTGAAAGCTTAACAAATAGGCTTACATTCACGTATATAATATTTGTAGTAAAGTGTGGATACTTCATGAGCGTTCCGGCCGACGATACAGTGTGGACGGCGCCTTAAATCCATTGTTCGACGCACAGCTCGTATCCGCTTCGAACCGAATGCTTTACGTAACGGTATCGGTATCCGGACCGTTCGCGAATCTCATTTTGAGAACGACTAAACTTCAACGCTACGATGTAGAAGTGAACATCGGAGGTCTCGTGAACATCTTACCCGCGGTGTTGTGGAATTATCTGTGATAGTGAAGTGATACGTAGTCGTAATGATAGTTTTAAGTTGGCTGTTAGTTATATTAGTTGACGGTCTGTTTGTACGCAATAAGTGGAACGATAAAGAGAGATTATTACATGTACGCTGAATTCATAATATACAAACCATAGGTCATTAAATATAACTCATTTTGCCGGTCAGATTTAACAATTAACTTCTATTTCCAACAACTACACCTGCATGAAAGTTGTTCTATTTATATTTATAACATCTAAGGAATGGTATTCAAGTAAGATAACTCTGTAGCACAACAATGTTACAGCGCTATCTAATGGGGAGTTACAACAAAGTAAATTTTATGAATAACTATAAATTCTTGCATCCCTATTAAGGTAGAATATATTGAAGCTAAGAAAAATTGTAACACCTTTTATACAATATGTTCTTGCAATAAATAATAATAATAATTATTGTTATTATAAATAATGTTAAAAACCTTGTCCGTGATAAAACTGTTGTATCAATGTTTTGATATATAACTAAAATTGCATTTACTATTTGCTTGCTAGCGCGACTGCCGATCAGGAGGTCCTGGGTTCAAATCCCGGGTTGGGTACTGTTGGATTTTTCTAATTTAGA
>DWDX01002237.1:0-15728 GCA_018245675.1 Agara michaeli
GAAAAATCCAACAGTACCCAACCCGGGATTTGAACCCAGGACCTCCCGTTCGGCAGTCGCGCTAGCAACCGCCCGACAGTAAATACTTATACACAGGCAGTGTGTACTTACACATTTCAAATTAATACATTCATCATTCTCGTACTCGATGTCAAGCCTCAAGTAACTATAATAAAATAAAAAATCCCCTTCAACCGTATATACATATATCATATTCAATAATCGCACTTTACTATATAAAAATGCTAAGCTATTTTAAATTGATCGCTCGGAGCACCACCAGAAAAGCCACAGTTTGAAACACAATACGCACTCGAGAGCGTTAGGCATTAGTCATGACAAAAAATAATGTTTTTGTAATAAATAACACAGTTGAATGGATGAATTCGGGCGAGCGCGCACATGCGGCGTCACGTCACCGGCGCCGGCGCTGCACATGTACGAGGAACACTGACGGATGATGTAAATAATCCCGGGGTATGAGCCTCGGGGCTGGGTAGACTGACCTAGACCATGTGGGAAACCCGACGATCCTTCTATTGCAGCATCTCATCTGAATAAATAGCCGCTACATACATATTAATGTTGTACACATGGAGCATACCAATATTAGCACAGTACGAACAAAGGCTTATTAGCAACTAATGCTAACTGAACTGACACTAAGCGCACTATTCCTACAATCCTATTCGAGGTAAGCGTAGAGGCCTGTCAGTTTGCCGAACGCAATATTCTACCCCAAAGGTTAGACTCGGACCGTTGCCACTGGAGTTTTTCCTTTTTTCGTTAATAGCATTCAAACAACAATAGTGAGGCTTTTGAAATCAGCAGTAATTTATAGTATCCAGTATAAATATTGTACTGTGTTTAAAAACGGATAGTATAAACATTACAGTGTAGTATGAATGTTTAGTATAAATATTCCTTGTAGCCGGACTAGCATAATGTATATTAAACAATAACAACTGCCGAGAATTGACAGAGGCAAGCATTAGTCATACGAGTAAAATATTTTAGTACTTCAAATAATGTATGTAACTTCTTATACTAAAATTTAAAAATCAAATATCGCTTTAACTTTTTAAGTATAAATTAAGTAAGTGTATAAATTAAAATTCTATTTAGAGTCAGCCTTTTATTGTGGAATTTGCAAATTCAAGCGAGACACCCGGACTTGACTAAAACAGCTACCCGATTGAATTACAAAGTATTTCTTTGCGATGAGCAAACATTTCCATGTTTACGTTCCTTAAGCGATACTTTAGCGTGTTTGATGCGTTTTAATAACCGTTCAGGGTGCCTTATAAAACGAAAAACATGTAGAAACAAAAAGCAACATGAAGGTGACTGGTGCGCCGCTCCCGTGTAATTTTACAGGCATGTAATTAGGGTGCACGGCGACGACATGGCACATGTTTTGATGATTACCTAGCCTTTTACAAGAATTCAAGAGTACGTATAAAAATGTATAATACAATTACAGAGCATAAAATTACGCTAAATTACGCACTGAAAAATGTACTTACGCATTTTCAAAACAACATTGTTTTTAAGACAAATCGTATTAATAAATGTGTGTTCATAAATGGAAAAAAGAAACTTCTATTCGAAAGGATTTTTTTATCAAATGTAGTATGCTACAAGCTTCGTATATTTTTGTTAGCAATGCAAATAAACAGGAGAAAGAACGTGTGATTGGCATGGGAAAATGAAATGATAAGAAGGAATCAATTTGATAGGGAGTATCGTCAGGCGATCACATGCTTTCACGCCAGCCCAGTCGTGGGAATGCTCACCGATTGTGCAATATTTTTTTTATCCCAGAGTTGTAAATTTCCGATAACTTATTTTACAACATTTTTATTTCGTGTTACATTTATTTGAACTGAACATATTTTTGTTTGCTTCTTTGATATTATTCTTCTTCCTGCTGCATTTTCGAATGAAAAATGAGTGTTTTTTTTTACAATTTCTTATACATTTGATTTTATAGATACGATCTCGAAGTGTGAAAATGTCGACATAACTGGGTCATTTCTGTATCTCGGGATGTAATATATCAGATAAGAGCAATTCACACGTCCTATCCGTCACTTGTTCACGATCACACTGTTGACATCAACTTCAACATGTCACTATTGTCAAACTTGTGACAACTCGGAAAGTGTGAAATGTAAGTTTAGTACTATGCAGGTGCGTTACTATCAAATATAAACGCGTGTGGTATGTAAATATGAACATTATCTACGGAGCTCTTGATATAGGTATCTACATTAGAGGTTATATTAAAAACATGTATGATAAAATTCACCTGGCATAAAACGACTTTCAATGAATAGAATCCATTTATTCCAGAAACGACCGTTGACCAGAACAAAGTATAAAATCTCACAATATTGATAGGTATACTAATAACACGTTTTTCGACTCGCAGCGTGAATGTTTCGTTAAAAGAATCACATTAATTATGAACGAGGTAACATTGTCGTATGTATTCATACGGGAAATTTATCGAATGGACATCTATTACACGGCTTGAATTACAATTGTCAAAAGATAACACGAGAACACGCGTATTGAAACTCGACATTATTAAAGACGACGTACTAAATAAATAAACAAGTATAAATCGGCATAAAAGAGAAATATAAATATTTAAGCAATAACATATTCAACTAACTGATAGAATAAATATTTTAACACAAACTTCGTAGCTATAACAAAATATATCAACGTTTATTTGTTAGAAATGCCACTGAAATATTCCGCTCTTTTACTGACACCTGCTTTTATCTTTCAATAAGATAGCAAAGTGTATTCTAAGTCCGGCAAAGCATTCTCGATACGTTAGGACTTGACCAATTTCTATCGGAATCCGCAGATCAATTACTTGATGAATTGATTTGCGATCGTCGGCCCATGCATCGCGTAGAACGCTGTCCAATTTCCCAGTGCAAACATTTAGATGTGTTCGCACAAGGCAATGTACGATAAACATTTAGCAAATGTCAATACATACGATGTGCCGCAGCCCGCATTGGTCGTTCTCACGCGGGATCGCATGCAGAATACGCAAAGCGCGTGAGAAAGAATAGTGCGGTTTGCGACGTGAATACAAAACTGCCCACTTACATTTTCATTGCCCTATATACGAGTAATTTGGACAGTCTTTACCGGTCGTGGTGTGGCTTCATTTATAACTTGAGCTATCGCCCTATCGTAATAAAACATTACGTTCGGTCTTCGACAATGTATACTAATTTAATCAGGTTATTGCCCAAATAGATATTAATTTGGTGGCGAATGGACAGTTTCGATGGTCTCGCATGCACAATGTGACATACTTATATTTGGATAGACATTATGTCCTCACAACGCGAAAATTCGCCGAAGCCAGCTAAAATAGCGTATAGTGTTCAACTAATGGATCACACTTAGTAACTTCGTCCACGGGGCGGATCTAGCAGACTTCTAAATAGAACATTAGAATTGTATTAAAATTGTAAAACCCGATATGGAATCATTTACAACAACAACATAGCATCACGCCAGGCCCTAAAGGGGTAGGCAGAAAGCACCAAGTGCCAAATATCTCTGTCCGTACAAACCTGACGTGCTTCGTCTACATTCGTTACTCTCTTCAAGCATACGCGCCGGTTTCAGAGACTGTTGACTAATACAATCGTTTAGGATAGTATGGATATTAGGATAATATGGAGTTTCAAAAAGATACGTTCAGAATGTCTCATTTGCATTTTGCAAGGACGCATAAATAGCAGTGACGTTTGGGTTGAAGTCCGTAACTTCAATCTCTCACATCATAATCTCTTAACACGTTGAAAGTTTTTTTTTTTAAATATAATCAATACATTCACCGAATTTCTAAAACAAAAGTACTCGTATATCAAAGCAAACAGCGCCTTAGCTATCCGACAAGAATTAATTATGGAACCTGTAATTCGTTTAAGTACGCGCATTTATTATACTAAAACCTGTTTCCAAATTAAATTTAGGAATATTAATCATCGATTCTCGTCAAGCGATTGATTTAAGTACAAATGAAATATCGAATACGTCGCGTTTCATTCAAAAGACATCAACGAACTGCACGAACGATAATCTACATTTGATAGAAATACTTCGGTCACGTGTACTTACTTTAGTTTTATAATACTAAGGTAATTTAGTTCTAACTAGAGACAAAAAAGTGTCTCAAAAAACAGTACGCTTTAAGAAGTTGAGCTTATAAGAAATAACTTATCAGATTTACGGTTCCATTTACCCTGTGACCATTCCGCTTATCGTTTTATCACTGCGTTATCGCTGCTGGCCATCTGTGCTTGTTTTGTCTCTCGCTTGTACCTAGCCGCGGTACTCGGAAACAAATTGTAAACGTCCTATTACATTCTTAGTCGCCTTCGATAACGGCTGGTGGCGCAAAACTCTTTCAGGTATATATTCGGCTGGTTTTAGTAAAGCATATCCTCACGATATATTACAATTGTACGAAATATTATTATATTATTGTTATGTAAACAGCATTAGTTTTTATCATCAATAGATCACATATTAATTTTTTCGATTTCTATGGAAATGATTTCTAAATCCTCCAAGTAAAATACGCTCATCAATATACTTTTGGGTGGCTTGCGTTATTAAGGTACACTTAAATATTAATCGAATTGTAGAATATCCAATATAAGCATATCGTTTTTAATGATTCGTGTTTATTAATGTTTATTAAAAACTAGATTATGTGAAATAAGATTAGAGCCGATATTAATCTAATCTCCGTAGGTAGCTAATTAAATTTCAAGCTGCCTTTTCGATCGCCATTGCTTCCGACAGGCGACAATAATTCACCGGAGTTCTGTTGTAACGGAGCAAAAACTGGACCGCGAGGAGTTACCAGGATTTTGTAGTCCATTGCAGGACTGGAACAATTAAATAAGGGAATAATACGTTCGTTTCTGGTAATAATTCTGGTGAAATGTGGGGGTGTACTACACTCCTCTGCCTACCCATTAGGGGATTATAGGCGTGATGTTACGTAATAATACGTTCGTATCCTTGGCATTGGAAAAAATAATAGAAGACATTCATTTGTTTTTTGTTTCTTAAAGTGTAATGGCGAAAGGATTGGGAAGAAATTGTTACGATCAGTTCATATTTGGGCTTCAAGGGTGACGGTATAATGCCCTCTTGGTCTCCCCCCAGCATCTGCTACCATAAACATTTGTATTGTACAACTATTTTGTCATACTTAGATCAGACAATCCGCCTCCTACATGTCCTACTAGTGGCCTGGCATGATTGTTTAATAATGAGCCCGCCAAACACATTGCATTATGAACAAGAACAACTACTACTACAACTACCTTCTACGACGTTATCAGTTTGTAATTTAACCCGGAGTATCCAATCTAGGACGAGTCCAGTTGGTGACATTAGCCGTGGCTAGTGTTCGGAGTCAATAAATCGCTGTGATACTGCCGCAAGCCGCGCACGGGCGACAAAAGCGAGGAATGCGCGACCGCCGGGAGGGCCGCTTACTGGGCTTCATTAGCCGCTGACATACCTTGAACTTTTTTTACACCGACAAAAACATCGATCGTTACGAAAAAAGTGAGGTCGTATTGTAATGAAATTTTGACTCATGCTCGGACGTGGCCACGTAATACTAATGCAGGAAGCTCAATCACTCCCAAATCAATTTACATCACGACAGATTGATAAGCGTTGATAGTTATAATTCCCAGAATCGGCGATCGATTAAATAAATTTAATTAATTAATTACATTTGCAATCGTTTAAGACTCTGGGATAAAACGATTGCTTTTAAAATACAAATAGTCATGTCTGCCATTGTTATAGATGTAGTGATTAGGTGAAATCGAATTCAGAGCGCAGCTGCGGCTGAATGCACCGTAGTCACATTTACGTGGCGGTATTAATCGAATGAAGGTAGTTACAAAGGCCTCGGCTTGTATGCGAATGCGCTGTAAGAGCAACAATGCTAGCCGCGTAGCCGGCGGCTCATAAACCCGCTCTAGCTATAGCACTGGCCCTCTATATTTTCCGCATTGAGATTGCGTGCCGCGTGCCCGGCGGCTGCGAACAATTTATAGCTCAGTGGAACCAAGCGGGTACATGCTCGTTATTATTTAACGGTGGACCTCAGTCCTGGACAGTTCGCCCCCGGCTATTGCCAGTGCAATCCTGCTAAACACGTATGCCTTACTTTAAGCCCACACTCGGCCGACTTCGCTTAGTCGTTTTTGCATTTGGCCGATAAAATTGTTCGTCCTAAAATAGAACTGATCACTGTAATTAACATATTAGGTATCCGATCAACGTCGCATTTGCGTAAAGAGTGATTGCAAATCGCATACATTCAAATTCCCGTTAGTGGAACGGACTTCAAATTAACAACGCACCAAATTCGATATTTAAATTCCCGTGCACTACTGTATATGGCGGCGAAGTGCTGGCGATTTTTTTTCTGCGGTCCATTTGAATAATATTATAGCGGTGTCCAGTGTCGAATGTAATGCCTTACAGAGCACGTGCGTCGATAACACGATACCGAGTAAAGACGGCGCAATGTAATGACGAATCTCGCGCTTGCTAAACGAGCCGGCTCCATTAAATAACGTCCGACACTCCTTATAAAGCGGTGCCTAGCTGTAAGTGCGAAAGAGAAGCGGCCCCGAGGATTCTACTCCTACAGTTGGCCGGCCTTGCGGCACGCGCCAACTCGCCTATTACTCTCATTTGATTTACAGACCTCATTAAATCTACTTCTATAGCACTACGCCCACTATGAGTCGGCACTGCGCCAGACCGTTCGCTGCTGATAAAATAGCCGAACGATAAATAGAAGGATATTAGAAGGGAAATATGGATTGTATTCAGAGCGACACAATCGATTACATGACAATCGAGGCGGTTTCAGGGTTTGAGATAATGTATTACAAGCGGCCACCTGGTGAAGCAGAAAGCGCATGAAATAAATTTTAATTCACATTTCTAACACTTAATCATCAACGTGGTATAAATGGATCATTGAATACAAAATGTATTCATAATTTTACAATATTCAAATTATACTCTGACGTTATACGAATAACACTTCAGTAAGAAACCTTTATTTTATGCAAATGACCCGAAACATTTAGTGGCAGATAAAAAATCGTGCAAACCGTTTCCATTTAAATGTATTATAAATAGACAGGTAGAACGAGAAGGCTGCGTGCGAAGACGGACCAAAGTCGAAACAATAACAATAATTATAGGTAAGCGTATAATTGCGCGATATAATGTGACTGACAAAACCAAAGTGACACAGCAAGGACATTTTTTCTAATGCATATTAAAATGAGCAGAAGAATTCAGGGCCCAATTAGAGGGACGCGAACGCCGGAGCCTTTAAATCAGGCAAGATGATGTCCGATCAACCCAAAAAGGTCAACTCAAAAGTGACCAAAACGCCCTCATGCCTTTTATTGCAACTTTAACAATGTCTTATTGAAGCCAGTCGCGAGCATTTGTCATCGCTACAGATAATTTATGTACAAGTTAATGAGTTGCGTTCAATCTTTTATACACACACGCAGAGGAAAAATCATTTCGTTACAATAAAAATAATATTAAAAGTGTCCGATTGTTCGAAACACAATTCCATGTTATTTAAAAGCGATATTCGAAACGTGTTTTCGGTTCATTGTCACCGGACCGCTTTTATTGGCGTGGCATTCGAAAAAATCATAAGCTCCGTTCGTCGTCGGCGAAACAGAGACATCCTTATTCTACAGCCATTAAATGATTAAATTAAATATTTTGAGAAAATTGTACGATTTAAGAACGTTTATAATTTGAGTTGTTGTTAATAACATTTTATGGCCCCCAAACTATTAAAGATTAAACTGGTCGAAACGGTTTTAAGATAAATGCAATTATTAAAATTTGGTTTCAGATCTCAAGCACTGAGCCACCTTGTTTCTGCACACAATACGATATTTCACAGCCTATCATGTCAACTTCGTAACGACAATAGTGACTTTTAATACCAGCATCTAATTTAGCTGAATCAGAATTCTCTTTATACGTGTTAGCGCTATTTTTATTAAAATAACATTACCGCTAAATACACATTTCGCAGCTATGTAAATGAGGAAATTATTTTAAATTCAACAATGCGAGAGTGTAAGGAAGATATGTTAATATGTGGTCTAGAATCGTGCACCATTCGCAATACGATACTTGAGTTCTAATGCCTAAATCAAATGTGGAATTCTACGGAATGTTGCCGAGAGTCAGTCGAAAATCTTTGTAATTACTAATGGATAAAACTACAACTATGAACACTTAAGATGTTGGATTATTACCATTTATTGTTTAGTGGCACGTACGTGGACTTGTTTAGAAACCACTAAACCTCTACACAATGGTAGACCGCAAACAGGCTTTTGTCGCAGGGTGAAAATAAAATATCGAGCCCACGTCGCGGGTCCTATTCAAATATTGCTATTTATTTTTCTTACAAGTATCGTTTTTAATATTAAACAGCCACGTCGGCTAGACCATTCGCTGTCACGAGTATTCGTCACGAGATTTGGTAATATTTCAACGGTCGCTATGTAAATTGAAACATAATCTACATCTTTTCAAATATGAAAAGGAAATATCTGAAAAAACTTATATGTATTTCTTTATCTAGGCAATAGTATGAAATCACGTCACATTCTATACTATTTTATTAAACAAGCATTGATAGCCGCGGTTTGAAATTCAGCCTTTAACTCCGCAATGTCCGGGTTCAAATCATTTATATGTTATATATATTTATAATTTTTCTGAGGTGTCCGAAGTCTGCCAAAACGCACTTGTCGAACGTTGCAGAATACGACCTAAAATCCCATCACTAATGGCGACCCGTTTCAAGTTCCAGCCAATAAGAAACTCGAAAAAAAAAATTATTCGAATGTTTCATTTACATCGACAAATACATTAATTGCATCTTAAAGAAATTTTTAGTAATCCGGTTGAACTTCGGAAGCGGTGTATCGACTCGACGTGTACAAACGTGCACTGTCACAATATTAGGACTGACACCTAGCAATTGGGTGGTGTAAAAGAATTTCTAGCTACTTGGCGTGTTTAGTTTTCGTCTGCGTGTCAAGTATATGCCGCAGTCAGCAGTGGCCAGTGCCCATGTTTATATAACTCGTTAGCCGACGGCGGCGCGGCGTCGAAACCGCCTACGCCTCGCGCCGCGCCATTGGATACGTCAGCTAAATTTTAACTGTAAACATCCATAATATACCTCCGCCTTCCCTCGCACCTCGTGCACGCGTCCTGCTCATCGTACAATCACAATGTTGATTTTCGATACCGGCTTATGCATATTCGACGTCGGCACTACATAAATAAATCCGAGCCAGCCTCGAAGTGTCTCATCAATCATAAAGGAGATCCGAGGTGTGGTATGCCGTCGAATGCAACTTTTTTCCATCGCGTCCGAATCCGTGACCAAACGAAACGTACGAGTAATGCAATTTTGATTAACTCCGGCGTCGAATGCCTGTTTGCAATCAGCTCGGATAATAATGGAGACATTATTTTATGACGTGCACGGCGTTTCAATGTCTTAACAATGCGGCGGTTACCTACCTGAGCGTCTCGTGTAATATTCTTTTTATGCCGTATTGTCTCTCGTGTAATAATGCAATTCAGTTACGCTAAGTGATATTGTAAATGTATAATAAGAAAGCTCCAAAGCGTCCGCAATACAAATAGAAGTGAACGTTAGACTGTACATCATTAGTTACACGAGACCGATTATCCATCAATCACGATGTTACTAATATAGCATTATTCGATTAGCGCCGAGACCGAAATTGGGACTGAGATTACGTAACAGCGATCGAGTTCATTAATTAGCGTTAAGTTAAATACATCGGAATGGTTCCCATACTTGAAGTTGTAAAAAATATTGTCGTCCTCGATAGCTAATAGGCTTTTCGTAACACGCAAAAGGCTCGTAACGCTGACTTTCACTTGGAGTACTTGAACAATAGTTGTGTACCTATTCTCGGGACCGAGTCACGCAGACGGACGACTTGTGATTGTGGCGACGATTGATCGATGACTTGCACAAGATCGCTCAGCGCGCGTGTAAACATACCTTTACATTAACCTTTACCTTTTAGAACCATGGGGGCATATCACGCTGATTTATAATGTATAAACGCATAAACAGACGTAGGGTTATTAATTAACTTAATATCCTGTCCTACAAGATATACGTATGAGACCCCCATGCATTCGTAACAACATCATTATTGTCCGTGATAGTTGTTCTACTCATCTTAAAACAAAACAATTTATGAATTAATTTATAGCTGCATGCATAGCTTATCGCTTTCTTTCTATCGAACGATTATAACGCACTTTGAACATTGTGTCATTTATGGAACATTAACAACAATAAATGGCAGGCAACACTTTTGTACATAAAGTATCCTTTACATAATGGACTGGTGATATGTAGAGGCCAGGCGCGAACTTAGGGGTAGGCACACACGAGGCGTGAACGCTAAGACGCGCTCAAATACAGAGGTGTGAAAAGCCTGAGCGATCCCTCCTAATTGTGGACTAAGCCGCTTAGCGAACCAGTATTATAAATCCGAGAAACTGCGCTTGAAACGTGTTTGAGTTGCGAGCATCATAACACCCTCATGTTACGATGCTACGACGCGGCGGTTTTCAAACGAGCCATCAAAGCTATTCTACCATATTATGTGTGTGTGTTTTAAATACATTTTGATATTATCAGATATTTACGAAGTAACATCAATTTTTACTTTGTTTAATAATTTACGATTCTTATTTAATATTGTTGTTTTTTTTTAATATCCTCTATTCTAATTTCAATTCATTTTAAGAATACGTTTTTATTATGAGTGTCATATCATCGTTATTACTGCTTCACTTTTGGTTAGGATATCTCGCAAATTGCTCAACACCTATTGTACAAATCTGTCTTCTTGAATTTCTTGGAAGACTTCGTATTACTAAACATTACAGCGGCTGTCTGTTTACTAATAGAAAGGCCTACACGATACATCAACGAACATTATAATTGTACGCTGCAAGAAATAGTGATCCGGTGCCGTATATACCGGTAACTACTGCAGTTACAGCACTTCTATTAAGGCGCATAGCAATTAAATATGTTCGTTGCCAACATTACAAAACTAACTTACAATTTAATTCACAGTTATTATGAAAATTTACTGTGTTAACTACGTAAGAGGCAGTATTTATACAAACGAACACTTTATCCGTCTATGCTAATACCTTTGATATGAGAAAAAAAATAGCCTCATTGCGTACAGCATAATACTAATAGCAACTTAGCTCATAATCGTATGTTCTTGTAAATGCACCGCATGTACTGTAGTCGAGAAAGTAATGCAAAATGAATGATGAGAAAAAAACTTACCTTTTATGGACGCTATGAAACGATGCAAAAATAAAACGTACCGGCATCTCTCTCCGCAGCATATTCTAAGCCATTTTTAGTTTTAAAAAACGTGTCTATTTATTTAATAATTAAGTACAATGGTAATAACTTAACTGTACATCACCAAAACTTAAATATATATTTTGTACATAGGTTCTGTTTATCTCGTAGTTGTGATCTTCAATTTTTTGGAATAGCGACTTCACTACATAGTATAAAACAATGTCGCTTTCCGCTGTCTGTCCCTATGTTGGCTTAAATCTTTAAAAATACGCAAGGGATTTTGATGCGGTTTTTTTAATAGATAGAGTGATTCAAGAGGAAGGTTTATATGTATAATAACATCCATTATATAGTAGAGAAATACTGTCAGTTTTGAGGTTTCTAATGCGATGTAAACAATTACATTTCTTGCGGCGGGGGCGGGACGAAGTCGCGGGCAAAAGCTAGTCTGCAATATAACATTCGACTAGTTTCTTGCTCTAGTCAATATCCTAGTGGTTAATAGTGCGAGTTAAATCGGAAGTCGTGGGTTCCATTCCCAAATAAAACAAACTGAGTAGAGCATATTGTTTGTTTTGTATGTAAGTACAATAAAAATATCTACATAAGTATCTAACATACATTATGTTTGTCACCGCGAAGGCTTAAATTTAAATTAAGTGAAAATACTTCCAATATCGAACCTTGGACTAAATATTTTATCGTTCTCGCGCTGCAACACTTCAGCCAATCATCATGATAATGACGTCATGATACAGTCATGTCAACATGTTCCAAGAAGCCGTCACCGTACGCCACGCGCAACTGACAGTAAAATGACACAGCAAGCAAACAAACAAACACATAATAGGATTATTATATATCGCTTTTAATCGCGAATATTTGCTTGGAATTTGTATGTGCTATTGATACTATTTGCATCTCTTTTATACAATATTACAACCCATTTTATCCGCATAAGGGGTTAAAAGTCCAGCCTACAGCTTCTCCGGGACAAATTTTATTGCAATCGGCTTAGAGGCTGGCCTTGGAACGCACAACAGACAGACAGAGTTAGTTTCTTCGTATTTGAATTTTATGTGTGGATTTCGTGTGAAGTTAATTTTGTGTTCCGTACGTTTCCCTCACTACCTACAAATGCCTTCGCTACCTATTTTTCATCGGGTTTTCTTTATCTCCTACGATGCTTAATATGTTGTCTGGATATCTTTGTGACTGATAAGTCTATATCATCGCATTTCATTCTATTCATGTAGCTACTGATAAACTTACAAAATTATGTTTATGGATTGTTGTGCAATGATGTCTGATTTGTTTGTTTGTTTGTTTGCCTCGCAGGAGATTCGAGCAATCGGACGCAACAGTGTAACCGTTTGTTTCTTTCTTCCTTTTCAACATCTAAAACGCATTAGGTCGGGATGTGGTGATGTGGGTGCCGAGTGAGACCAAGATCTTCCTGTCTCTACCAATTTCCAGGTCAGATAACGACTGATGAAGCAGGAGTCTCCAAAAGTCTTGAAATATTCGGCACTCGGTGTTTTCTGTCTACACCATTAAGGACCTGGTGTGATGGTGTAATCATAATAAAACATATATCTAAAACATAGAAGTAATAAAATATCAAGATAAAACTCATTTTACTACGAATAACTGTTACGAGAGATGACTAATGTCACGACATACCACGTGTTATACGTAACACCAGCCGTATCCCGCGGTTTCTACCGCTCATAAATTTATACTACACTAGCTTTTGCCGGCGACTTCGTCCCGCCCCCGTCACCGCAATTCCCTTTGGACCTAGAAATTCGTAAAAATCCAAAATGAAATATAGCCTATGTTGCTCGTGGATAATGTAGCTTTCGAATGGTGAAAGAATTTTTAAAATCGGTCCAGTAGTTTTTGAGCCTATTCATTACAAACAAACATACAAGCAAAGTTTTCCTTTTTATTGTAGATACTAATACTAATAAATAATACTATCCGAGCCGATCGATACTAGTATTAACTCGGTGATCGAAAATCAATGGACACAATGCACATATTCAACGCTTTCGAGCACACTCGCAGCCGGTTTTTGAAACGCATGTCAAACCAAAAATCATATAATGCGTCTAATCTCATGTCAAACGTCGAGATTTGACATATTTGTGTCTGTTGGACTTCGGTAACAACTTCAAATGAAACGTAAGCTACTAAAAACAAATATAACATCAATATGACAAAATATCTTAGGGCTATTTGACACGCGGCGATCGTAACGAAACTAGGCAGGGCCAGTGTTGTGGCAACAGCTGGGAATAGAACTGGGAACCGGGCTGAGTATTCAAGTTAATTGACAACTGAACCAATGGACCGGTCGGTAATAATCACGCGTAACAACGAACGTCATCGATTCGGCATCTGACCTCCGAGTCGACGTGGTACATCAATATGCAAACGGACGATGTCAAATTATTGATTTGTAAATTCGAGCCGTCATGGTTAGAGGTAGGGATAATAAAAGATAATCGATTTTTATTTAAATCGATTATATAAATTACATGTTTAATTCGATTTTGTTTATTTGATGTATATTTTAGTTTTTGAGACAATAAGTTTGTCATTTTGTTGGGATGTTCATTATTTAATTTTTATTATAATGAGTAAAACGTTCAATAGTACTCAAATTTTTATCAATAATGCTACTTGGTTTCCTAATTTCCTACCTTCAAATGTTAAGGAAACATTGCCTTTGATTTTTAGTTTTGAATTGATTATTTTTTTGTTCATATAATTTTATTTGATTTTTATTCTGGTAAATTATTAATATGAATCTCTTAGTTTAATTATTGGAATATGAAAGGCATGTACTTTTAAGTAATACAAAAAAATCGATTCTTTCGCAAAAATCGATTATTTATTGTTAAATTAATTAAAAATTTCACAAATCGATTAATTTTGTATAAAGAAAAATCGATTCTTTTCCACTAATCTCACATCCTTATATGACTCCTGACACAGGGCGAGTTTGTCCCGCTTGCTCACTATCCTACAATGTGCGGCGCCTACGCGTGAGACGACAGAACTGTACGCTACTTGCATACACTACACATACGTTTAGGGAATCCACACTTATGTGATATTATAAAAAGGAAAACTGTGTTTGTATGTTTGTTTGTAATGAATCGGCTCAAAAACTACTGGACCGATTTTAAAAATTCTTTCACCATTCGAAAGCTACATTAACCACGAGTAACATTGGCTATATTTTATTTTGGATTTTTACTAATTTCTACCTCCAAAGGGAATTGCGGGCTCTTTGGAGGTAAGGGCGGGAAAGGCTTCGTTGCGGCTAATAGCTAGTTTAAAATAAAATAATCGCAATAATTCATGAGAGATTGATTACAATAACCATTTAAATACACGTAAAGAAGGCCAAGCAAATAACTTCAACAACATAAACCCAATTTCTTATTATACTAGCTGAAATTGGGCTTTTTCCCAGCCATACTTTCGGTCCGCTCTTGGGCACGCGTAAAAATTAGGTTAAATACCTACATTTATATACTTCATTCACTAGAGTACTTGAGTGTACTGGAGCACGCTGTCCCACGGCGGCGTAACCGTGGATATACGTAAGCAACGTGACACTTACCACAGCATCCTGCAATCGCAACCGATCTCCTTCTTCAACTCCTTCCACATGACGTCCTCGGGCTTGTTCTGCTGTCTGATCCTCGACACGGCCCTCACCAGCCGCCGCTTGAACTTATCCAGCTGCACGTTGCCACTGTCGGTGGTATTCCCAGCCGGTTTGCTAGCGACGTCGGTGGCGGTCGCAGCCTGTGGCTTGGTTTCCGTGGCGGCCATTTTGTCGTTCGCGGCGTCCATCTTGATCCGGGTTCGCACACTAGCGGCTATCTCTCAACCTAGTCAACATTGACTAGCATCGGGTGTATCTCGTTGTCGCCCGCCTGTAGAAAAGTTCATCATTACAATATCGTCATATCGTTCAGCGCACATTTGTAGCCAATTAAGGCTGTATTTGTTGCAAATATGATATGTAAAATGACTTTGACTGCCTCGTTGGTCGGGCGGTTGCTAGCGCGACTGCCGATCGGGAAGGTCCTGGGTTCAATTCCCGGGTTGGGTACTATTGGATTTTTCTAATTTAGAATTTCTAGTAGTGACCCACAGTCTGGATGTGTGCCCGGTG
>DWDX01002238.1:0-15728 GCA_018245675.1 Agara michaeli
TGGACCGGCTTCCACACCCTTCAGACCGAAACACAAATTGTAATAACAATTGCTTCACGGCAGAAATAGGTGTGGCGATGGTACTTCTCCGGGCGAACCGTATACAGGTTCTACCACCTACCCTACTAATATATAGATATTTATTTGTGTAACGAGACTGAGATATTATTGTATTTATCGAAATACATTTCTTACATCAAAACAGAATTAACTGAATTTTAGAGACACGTTATGTACGCGATGAATATGAATGAAGTTGTATGTAAAATATTGTGGCAGGTTTGGAATTCATAATTGTTATATTACCGCTCTGCAAGTATTTAAGTAAGTGCTTTATATGGCCACATGTTCTTAATGTCCTTATGATGGGAAAAAATAAATAGATATTTTGATACCACGCGCCAAAGTAGGCACAGATTCGTTTGAATGAACGGAAAAATATATTTTTGGCACCGACCTTTTTAACGCCCTTGTGCAGGCGAAACGGAACGTTAAAAATGCAAAGCCCTTATAGGGCGACTACACGCATAATAATTTGAAATCCAATCGGCGAACCCTGGCTCTGCGTCGGGGGAAATCCTAAAAGGTGAGAGGGCGCCGGACAGTGGAAAATCTTCCCCTCCTTCAACCCTGATAAGATTGTCCGGTGCAACTCCCAAAACGCAGAGGGATTGAAAACTTGTACCGAAACGAAACCGAACACGGGATCCTCGGGGATCAATACGTTCGGAAATATAATATCCCGATAGTTCCCGCTTCAATCGGGATCCTTATATTCGCCACATTTCTTTGTATGTTATTGTAATTACTTCGGCCCGTATCTGGTTTCTTATTCACCGTTGTGAATAGATTTGATTAAAGAAATATATCCAATCTACTAAGTTATGTTACGGCTTGATTAGCTAAATATTTTTTAACGTTTAACTGTTAGGCACATGGATTATGCTTTTTCGTACTGCATGTAATTTAGAAAAAAAATGTCAAGTCTCCGTTTTCAAACAGTGTAAACTATTCTTTACATCATTAAATAAACGCTGCTGGAATAGTTTGTTATATTTATTATATCTTAGTACTTGAATGTTTAAAGTGCATTCTGCACCAATTCCTTCTACGTGCCGTGATTTTCGCCGGCAGCCTACAGTCTTCAGCGCTTTAATAAAATAGTCACGTCTGTAAATTAAGATTGTATTTCTCTCTTATTGTTCATTTTAGTTCAATATAGAAGGAAATTCAAATACCTACTCTGATATTTCATTGTTATCAGCGGAGTGCAGCACCGAACAATTATGAACGGGTAGCTCCTTAATGAATATAATGCCTTCACTCAGAACACTTTACCAACACTGCAGAACAGAAAAGGATTCGAATTTTAATCTGCTAAATGAAAGTCTGCGAGACTCGAAATAAAAAACCTGTAACCATCGTGGTTCAGGTTTCAACCACTTTACATTGGCTACGAATAACGAAAAATCAAATGCTTTTTATGGTTTCGTTTCACTTAATATATGTATATATATGTATATATTATATGAATGGACAAAATTTCTTGTACTATTACGTGACACGATATCGATTTCGTGTTCTTGTACATTTGAGACTTAAATAATTAGATTTGCGAATTTTTCCTGGTAAACTTGAGCAATTGTTTGCGTTGAAAGTAGAGTCGTTTACTTTGGGTGGGGGTGGGGGTAAAGGGGATCACTAACGCAATTAGCACAGTTGGTCGTCGACGCCCGAAGCGGGCTCACGTCGGCCGGACTCGCTTCTGGCGTTTTAAGTACAGATAAACAAGCGTGTGCGAGCACGTTTGCTCAGGTATCTCTCGCTACACCTTCTTACATTTCGTTTCTTTTATACTAATTAAATTCTGTACGAGAGCTGACTATAAATAGGTTTCAAACATAAAAAGAGTCGTTATATAAATTTACTCTCGGATAATTGTGTTATTCATAAAGTTAAAATGGAATTTTTATCAGCAATTCGATAAAAAATAAATACGCAAGCAAACCGTAACATATTCAGATATCCGAGTTAAATAAACGCGTTAAATTTTTATATCGTTTACTTGTCATGCAACGTTATCATAGTTAGTTATGCATGAATTTTCAAAGCGTGTAATACGTGAACATAAAATGTTTGACCAATGGCCGACCATCGATCATAACCTACATCATTTGACACCCCCCCCGCATAAGTATGCATAGTTCGTTCGAACGTCTTGCGGTAACAAAAGGCGAGTTTATTTCTATGCTTGAGAGAGATATTCGATTACATCCTTGAACGTTTCTAATTTCCTGGTCCTCGAATGTGGTTAACGCAATTTCCGAGACTGGATGCGGAGGTACCTGGGGACGCCCGCGCTCGCTCTTGAACCATTATCGTAAAATCAAATAAAGACTTTCGCTGTCCCACTACTCTCTGTTCGATAGATTATATCGATAGTATTATTTATTCCGAAACATTTAAAAAAGGATACGGTTTTCATTCTGAAATTAAGACGACGGAATATATCGGTTTCGTCTCTCAACAAATGCGTATTCACTTAATTTTAACTTGACTGGTTAATAAGAACAAATTAAAAAATAATAATAACCCACACATAGTATCAAAGCCGAGAATGTTATTTACTGTAAAATATACCGTAACATCTCCATTAGTTAGTTAATTTATATATAAGTTTAATGGTATTTATTGCTGCATCGTAATAACAGTATTTTGCGACCATAAACAAAACGTTGCTTTACTTGCAGTCCGAGAAGTATAACTAAATAATTCACTGCGAGTTCGTCCGCTGTAGTTAATTAAATGAACAAAAAAAACAACTTTATTCATTGCGTTGGCATAATGCTAATACATTTAAACACTATACATATGTAGTCAAAATGCGTTTAGTTTTAAATTTTTATTATATATAACGAGGCGGATGAAAAATTAAATGCTTTGCCTGTTTTTCCTTTTCAACATTGGGGATACCGAAAATTATAAAAAGTATAATGTTAAATGTACATACATATACTTTTACATCACCGCCATCTTAACAGAACCTAAAATAGGCGGAACAAAGGAAATATAAAACTGGACGCCGTATTTAGCAAGGTAGTACTCGTATATCTGCCCTTTCAAAATGTGTGTAATAAAACGCATAATTACCATGTTTCACAAAAATAAGTAATGAATACTCTTTCCTTTACGTCTGACGTCGGCTTAATTATAATACCATATCGAGAAATATAGCGGATCATATATTGTCAACCTTCGTCGCCTACTTTATCCATAAATACGGTTACGATATAATACGCTAAAAATACAAACTTCATTTATCCGCCTCCGTATTATTACGCTCCGTAAAACACTGAGACAATGCCTAATAAAAACGAATTCATTTAAATAAAGAGACTATTGAATGATAGGAAAAATGTTTATTGTGTTCACTGTTCAGGGCAAATCGCTGAATAACTTGCAAGGGAAAAAATCTCAATGCTTACATTCCAGAATTCCAGAGGCATTGATATTGACATTGCAAGCGTAACGAAAAATGTTTGACAGCTCGCAATCGAGTTCCCTGTTCTTATTTTGATTGACAGTATCTGTTGGGTATTTTTATGAGATCATAATATCTAGTTTGTGAGAAAACTCAATAATTTCAATGAAATACAAAATGTATTAAATAGGTTTTAAAATATGGATCTACAGATTTTATTGTTGTACATTCAGCAACTCAGTCTATAATTCTGTTGTATTTTTTTTGGAAAAAATATTAATAAAAAACCTTTAATGTTCGTTCTTGCAATTTAAATTTCGAACGTCACCTATGACCGGCCAATTCAAGTTATGTAACAATCTGCAAGTTTTACAAACGTACGTACATCTTCCGAGGGCTTAATGTTGAGCTAGACTCAATCGGGGATGGCACTCCGCGAATTCGTCGCCATTTATCATCAGCTTCATTTATTTTTGCGCCTCGGAGATATGATTTATCACGCGGCTACGAGCGTAGGTTTGTTTTTGCCGCGCGAAGATATTAATCGTTATCGTGCGAGTACCACCCGTCGTTTGTTTTCGTTACACTGGCACCACCCATTAATTATCAATGAACGTCCGGCGCTGATGAAGGTACCGTTATATCCCAAGCTTTTCAGGTGACAAGGTTATTCGCCATCAACCCTTTTTAAGCCGCCGCATTTAGCGCGAAGTGTCTGATGTCATAAAAGTGTCCAATTTTGATATCTACGCGTGCCCGCTATCACTCCCGATTAACTCGTTACTTTGCTGCCCTGTTAAATATAAATAAAGGCGTTGCATATTTTTTTTGTACACAGCGGTTTTACGCGTTATTAACTATCGTTAATGCTATCGCATACGCATGTAATTAAATTATAATGAACGCCTAAAAAACACGCTTCTATAGAAATGTGAACTAAAAAATGAATATTAAAATTTAAATACATATTGTCAAGCCAAGAGAAAAAGAAAGCCTTAGAACGTGGTGCAAAATTAATTCATGGAATAAACTATTAAATGAAGTCAAAATTAATGACAAAAAAAAATTTAATGTAAAAGAGGACTCCACAACATAACTATTTACAATTAAATGTATTTCAAATGCACATGAATGAAAAAAAGTTAACATTATGAAAGTGATTTAAAAAGGAAAATACATACTTACATTATACATATATATCTTACGAAAAACTTGTACCACCAGATGAAAATATTCATAATTAAATTGTCGCTATTAAATTGAGCCAAAAAATATGGTCACATTCTAGAAATTCAAAACGAATTGCCCCCTACGAAAAATGTCATCAGCGAAATATTAATTTGATATAAAATAGAAGTAACTGGTTGAAAATTGATATTTAATATTCGAGCAGCAGTGTTGCCATCTGGCGTGGGCCGTCACGGTGACGTATTGATAGATGGTATTAGTCACACGGCTGATTGATCGCTGACGTCTCCACAAGAACGTCCATCTCTCATCCCAATGTCCCAATATTGAAACTCTGCTTATATTTTTGATGCCAGCCTTTTAACTTTGCATAAAATGCATCATATGTTAATGCTGATCGATGTACCTACTTTGCTAAAGAGCCCACTTAAATAATAACAACAATTAATATTCTACATATTACATTTACAATTTCGAAACATCGTTAGATATAAAAGTAATTAGGTACTATCGCATCAACAATAAAAATAATTTGACTGAGCGTGTCTATATCTGACAGTAAACGCTTATACTTTGAATATCTTGTTTTAAATTATATTCACAGTTGGACAATTAAAAATATCTTAATAGCATTGACTTGAATAGACAATTGTGATAATATTCATAAGCTATCGTAAGATAGGTAACATTGCGATATGATCGATAGTTTTGAAATTGGAAGCCCCTACTGGAGTGGCTTCTAATTGAAGATTCTGGAACGACTGCGAAGGAGGGTCGGCCACGGAACGCAATCTCGTCGATTAATGATGCGAATATAATCCAACTAAGTATGGAGACGGAAGGCGACGCCGTGGGACTCATCTGCAAACATATATTCTACCAACTATTCACGAATCCTCTGTTGAACTTACACTGCTCCAGCTCGAATTCAACTCCAAATCGCATAAATTTCTGCTGATCGTGCAACGTGACTAACAACTGAGATTTAAGTTGTGAAAACTCGTTGCTAAAGTTTATTTTAGACATCTTTATCGACCGACATATTATTATCATTAACTCAATGTTAATTATAAATGAATATACGTTACATATTTTTCAACAGTTCTCAAAATTCTCAAAATACATGAATAAAAATAACAAAATGAAACGTTTATTAAAATACTAATACAACACTAATTGTAATATACCCGCCGATTAGATTAGAAATATGTACAATTCCATTCGTTCCGGTGCTAAATAACGTACTTCCGTCAACTACACGCTCAAGAGAAAATTAGCCTTAAGATATCTACTGAGATAATTGAGGAAGGGAGAGCGGCGCGAGTTATCTTAGTAGAGGCGTAGGACACGCCGGTTCATTAGCTCTACCGTATTATCTCCTGCCTTAATGATTTCACGCTTGCTTTCAACATCGCTCATTTCGACAACTTTGATGCCTACGGAGGCCACCCTGTAATCATAACGTGAATTACGGTTAAACTTTCGGTTTTATCTTGCCTCCTTGTTGATTAACCAACCAGAAGTTCGAGTGTTATGTATTTAATCGATACGTACCATCTAATCTTTGAAAATTAGTAAACTTTGATTACACGCTCTACGTCTGCATTCGATTGCGACGACTCCCGCTTAATTAATAATATTCTGGTGATTATGACTTGATTAATACGCGGCCTATTTTACTTGAAAGTGTCGGCGATAAATGAGCACGAGACTTTAGCGATATACGTTACATTAAGTGTTAATAAAATGCTTTGTCTGTATTTAACATAAGCAAACTGTTGTGTCATAGCTGATTATGACTGTTTCAGTGAGCCGCTTAAATTACACACGGAACAGGTACATATATCAAGAGTAAGTAAGTGGAATCGGATAAACAAACTCATTGTTTTATACGTGCAAGTATACAACGAACTAAGCGGAGATTATCTGCGTTTAGAGAAAGCTGGGAAACCGAAATGGCTGCTTACAATAAGAACAAAAGCAAATTGCCGTTTACCAGTATTATGTTGGAAAGTGAAAACGTTAGAACGCGTGAGAAGGTCGCGCTCGGCGGCAGGTGATACGCCTGTCATATAACTTTATTTGCTTACTCGTTCTTAGAATACAATCCCCATATAACGAACAGTGTACAGTGTAGAGTCATGTCGAATAAGTCTTTATTCGTTTTACGTATTTCATTATGTGTATTAAGCCGTTATAACACAATCCCGAAGAGTTTTGTCGGCTTCTACATGTTCAAATCAAATTAAAAACCATAACTAACAATAATGTCCCAGTAGCATTTACAAGAGAAAACATGCTTCAACACCACATTCATTACCTAATTCAACGGCTTTATCGCTTAAACACCGGTTTGAACATGCGACGAAACAAAGTTTTAAATTTAAATTTTCCGCCAAATAGGGTCTTAAGTTTCCTTTACAGTATTATATTTTCTTTTAAATAGACAGGTGAAGTTATATTTCGTAGCGGTGGCTTAAATAACAGTCTAAAAACCGGCGTGTCCCACATTTCGTTGGTTTAAAACGTTCTCATTGTACAACATGGCGTGGCGTATATGGGTATCTACGAGCTACGAACCGTAGCAACGTAGAACCGGAGCACCGTAGAATGTACCCGCACTGCGTTACCTACGCGGCGTGATATAAATCTCTGAAGTGGATTAAGTGGATCCTGTAACAAGTTCTTGGTGCCTGTGAGGATATTAACGTAAAGCAAAAGTTTCATACTATATTACGTATAGTAAAATTTTCTACCCATTAATTCACATGGGATTATCCATACGTTTAACACAATCATGATGGATGTACGAAATTGTAGCTTATACGGGGTTTTGTTTATTCTTACATTTTAGTTAAATTTTGACACTACAAAAAAATTTATTGTATTTTTTATTTAATAACATGAAAAAGAATGAAAGTTTCACGTTTTATGTTATTAATAAATTCATACGTTGGTTAATACAAGACGAGGTGTTTTTCGTAACGTTCAATAAATTACAGTGATTGGTGACATACTGATAAAAATTACGTCTAATATCTCATAATACTACGTCATTCGATTTGAAATATTCCACCAATTTGTTCACTCGTCCTAACCGTTGCTCGCTTGATATAAAACGAGTCCTTCGCTCGGTAGCTGAAAAACATAGCCTCTTTATAGAGATGTTGAAACCGCTCAGTTATTATTTACACTCGTCTGCGGCGAGGCTTCCTTTAACTTTAATGGACTCTCCGTTACTGTCAGAAACATCTTTAACTGCCAACGCCGGTTAATGAGTGTTCTTGCCGGGACACTCGCCTCTTGTTAATATTTGATATTAAATATAAGAGGATATTGAGGTAAACTTTTATCGGGGAACATTGCTCGCAAAGTTTCTTCTGTGGAATATTTAATTAAGCGGGCAATTTATTGTAGATATTATAAAATCTTATTACATTCGTTGCAACTCTTTCGCAATCCCACAGCTGGGCAGTGGCATCGAACGCTGATATCACAGAATCTTTTGTAATACTAATTGTAATATTTTCATGTTAATAAATATCTAAACTGATTTTGAAATGTAAGTAATTTTTACTTTCACGTCCTGAAATTAGAATAGTTACAACCGTGGCAGCTTCAGAGTAAGACTAATTCCAGATAAGCTGGTTGAAAATTTCAGTTTTATATGGTGCATCATGAGAGGATCATCTGATCAGATGACGAGAAAGGAAATGAGCGAGACGCCTACGGAGCACGGAAGATCCAAGCTTACGTAGATTGCACTAGTAAAAAAATTTACAAGATTAAAAAATACCAACAAACACAACAAAGGACATAATTTCCTGGCGATGCCGCATTTGGAGAGTCGACCAAGTAGATGTGAATATGGCTAGGTACAATATGTAACGTTATTGTTACTAGTTCAAAACAATCAACCCTATTCGAGCATACAGTACTGTGTACAAATAAAGAAAGACAAATGAAGGCTTGACCTTCCCGGCCGAATAGCTCCGGCGAATCGATTTACATAACACAATCAGAACTAGTTAGCGGACAACATAAATAAAGGTGGTAGTTTCATTCGGATTATAACACCATAATGCCGCGAGAAGGGTCACGGGCGGAACTTCTGAATATAATCCCGGATTCAAATGTAATAGTTCCTGTTCAATTACTGATAAAGCTCTGCCTGATAACTACCAAACGAACTAAAGGAGCGTCGGAAACGTTATTATTATCGTTGTTCAACGTTATGCCGCGATCTTAACTGTGTTTATTTACTGAAATATACGATAAACCCGCTTCGATTGTAATTGGATTTACAAGTACCACGTTAATTAAATTGGGTACTAAAATTATATTACTCCGAGATTATTGCCGCTAGTATTGCGCGATAATAATGGAGATTCGTTTTACATAAAAATAATGTAAACTCGCTTTTCAATGTACGCGTAACTTTGTGTCATTCTGAAATTGAACTTTATAAACAATGCAAATGGATACGCACAAAAACGCCGATGTCGAGGTATATGGAATACTGCTAATATATTATGACAATAAGGAAATGCATAGCTACTGAAGTTAAATATATCAAGGAACATACCTACAAGTTATCGGGTAAGATACTGCCAAAACAACACAACCTCTGCCGAGCCCCGCTCCACAGTCGCAGATAAAGCTCATTTAAACAAGAGAACGCATAACTTTGTTAAAGAGATCCCCGCGAAACTATGTAGCGGCATTGTTCTCCAAATTTTACATTCGCATTAAACGGAAATTTCGTCGCGTACTGATTTACGATCAGTCCTCGGTGGAAGGAGCGTAACTACGAGATTATTTATTCGCTCTCGTCTAACACTCAGCCGCAGTCGGTGGGAGCTCGCGAACAACGGCGCACCGATTTGCTTATGCTAAACAACCTGCAACCGAACTACGACGATGCACACTCAAAAATGATTTGCATATTTAAATCGGCAGCCGCGACACCGCAACTCGTCGCCGTCCACTGACCAACGTAAACTTGTTCGCTGTGATTGGCTGAGGTGCGCCGTCATTACTTCACTCATTAAATAGACGATGCCCTTATTGCCCTTATTAATAAACCGAACGTAAAACATGGCGGCATTCTGACGCGATTGTTGCTAAGCCTACGGAATTTTAATTCGTCTAGTGAGTTTATTAAATGCGTAAAGTTTCAGCGGGTCCTCAGCGTGAACGGTAAATTAAATGAATTCGCTCGTAGATTCGAGGGGACCCCACGCCACTTTAGATCTGATCATTGCTTTATTTACAATTTTAATTGGTGTCCTAAAACAATCTCAGTGAATTTAATCTCGTTACTGTCGCATTCCTTTCGTTGCGAGGCTATGATTTCTGATGTCGCGTCGAACTCAACGTTGAAAACACGTTACTACACAAAAACGTATACCTATGGAAAACTGAATGAGATCCGTAAAACTCTTTTCATATAATATTCAATAGAATGTATTTTATTATCCGAGATTTCCACAATTTCCCTATAAATTCATGCTACAGCTCCAATTTTATATCCTGCTATAGGGCAAATTTTGTTTCTTTTTCACGTGATTCAGTTATAAATCTAGTGAAACGCGTACGATTCTTTGGTTACGAATCTATTTTATGACCGCACACGCCGAAGGTTAACCAATAAAACCTTTTAACAGCCGTAACTATTTCGTTATAAGATCTGAGTACGCAATAAAAACGAGGAAACAGAAATAAATCTAGGGATACAATGCTCCGGAGCGGTGGGCAGCGTCTCCTCTCAGAAATCAATCACGAAGGGTGCTCGCTTTAATCGCTCCAATTTAAGTTTTCCCTTTCTTCATAGAACAAATTGATGGAAATAGTTGAACGTTAAATATTGCGATTTGTCGGGCTCAAGTGTACAAACTTCCTCCTTCGTACGTTTACGGCGCGCCAATAAATCTCGGGTGCTTTGTACTCGCGTCTCCCTCGACATCTTCAGCCATAAACGGCACGTGCGCCGTTATCTGTATTTTTGTAACGACCTACAAGTAAAAAATTGTTGTCGCCGCTACACCGTTTCCGTTTGCCTGTTCTCCGTTGCAGGTAGATATCGTTCGGATTAGCGACGGCGCCAACGTTCCGGCGGGCGCTATACAAGTTTGCGACTCGTCGTTTGTATTCAGTTATTCACACGCAGCGCTTTATCTTCCCTTCGAAAACGCGTCCCTGAATTAGAAATAAGCCGTCGTCCGCGCGGTTCTGTCGGAGACAAGCTTCGTTCTCTAAACTAACCCAAAGATAAATTATTCCGGCACATTTCTCATCACGATCCATTCTTTTCCCCCCCGACAAAGCGCCGTTGAATCCCTGGGCCATACGAGCGTCCTTATCCACAAAATAAAATGAGCCGCGGTGGTGCATTTACTAAGTAATATTGCCACTCTTGCGGTGTGTGTACGCGTGTGTTTTGTCGTTGTGTACGACACAAGTATGAATCAGAGCTGATAAGCGTAGTGTGCAGATTTGCAGGATCGCGCGACCGCTCGCTCGCTGCCAAGTTTCTTGTCCCGCCCACACATTTGCATGTTATGAACGCATCCTAGCTATATTTTATTTTAATATACGTTCATTTTAATCTCAAAACTATCCTGTTAATTAATAGAATTTAAAATTCTTTCCTTCTCAAAGTCGTTCTCATTTATAATATTATTTATCTAGATCAGATTAGATTACATTTTAACGTCCCACTCGAAATGTTGTTTTGAATTTAAATATTGTTTTTCAGAATGATAAAGGAAAACACTGTTAGGAAACATACATTCTCTAGAGTCTTCACGTTGTAAGAGGAAACAAGTTACCAAAAGTTAAACAATAACAAAGCTCCGATAATGTTAATAAAGTCAAATGAGCTGATGTTATTAAACGACGGAGATATGAACGCGTAATAAGGTGATTTGTTGAACGTGGCGTATCGATAAATCAGCGTTATTTGTAAGGGTAAACAACTATAGCTCGCGCTCAGCTCCCAATCATTAGTCAAAACATCCGAATGCAGCAAAAACTGGACTAATTGCGCACTTGAAGGACAAGGGCCACTCCGTTCTCTCTGTCGCAAACCTACTTAGTCACGTTTAATAGTTTTTCCCTCTCCAAAGAACACTAACGTCTTCAACTGTATCATTACTGTGTTCGGAACAATTTATTCCAATTACACTCGAAAGAACTTCATTCCATTAGTCGCTCTTCAGATATTTCCCTTTAAATAGACTCGTAAATATCAATTACTAACAAAGACGGCGAAAGAATAGACCTTCTTAAAAGGAAAAGTGTTTGTGCCATTCAAAGGAAATGAAATACTATCGCGACGACATTAATACATTTTTCGTGAAACCGTCGAAACTTGACTTTCTATCGGCAAAATTTACAGCGAATGTTTTTTTGCCTTATTTATTTTTAAAATGGAAATTTCTCGTTTAAGTTTTCAGTGCACATTTCAGTACAGACGCCACCCGGACGAAGTAAACACCTCACAACTTGCCCTCAGTCTACATAAGTTCTTAGAAATTGATTTTTAAACTATGAACAAGTCGCTTGGGTAAAAACTGTGCTACACGAAATGACTATTCTAACACAAACTTGGGAATGAAATTAGTTTAAGCGACAAGTTCATTTCACTTTTTTACCGGCGACCCCTGCAATTGCAAAAGATTCTCGTGAAAGTTTTCCAGTGCAGATTTTGATTACACACGCTCCTTCGACAGACTTCCTATTTGATAGGAATATTAAATCTTATTTAAGTTAGACTTCCATTGCGTTAATATTTCGAATAAGGTGTCTTATAAACTCCGAGAGCGCTAGTGAAGTACCCAAGAAATTTTTAATCTTCCCGTTGAATTCAGCGCTCCATTTACAAATGTTACTTTTTCACATTACGCTGCCTTGACAATAATTCACTCTATTCAGTAATCCACATCAAGTTTCATCTGCTAATGGCTTGATATTTTACCTAGGTAATACGAGGACGTCTTTGAACTGCTAGATACCCGGCTATCCAGTTTATATCACATTATATATAATATTATATCTACTTTCCGATTTAACGAACATCCATTTGGTGAAATCGTTACGCTTCGTTGAAATGAAATAGCACTGCACAATCTTCGGTATAATTTTAGGAACGGTTAAATTTTAATTGTGTAGTAAAAGTACAGTTATATAATCATTACGGGGTACAATACGGCGGCGGAGCGACCCGGCTCGTCGCGGGCCGAGCTACCACCGACTCGCGTTACATGCTGCATTTGCTTAATTACGGCTCAGTTCACTGGTGTGACAATTCCTGATTACCGGAACGGTTATTTCGAGACGTCTCCTCCGTTCAGGATGTTTTACAGTACTCGCTTGAATATAATTTCAGATGATCTCTATGATACTCAATTATACTGTATTTTGAGCGCGCCCCTAATGGTAAAGACGCGAAATGATATAGCGAAGGACAATTCTCAGCGATTCTCAAAAACGTTACCAAATAATTCCTCCCTTGAATTTTTTCAGTGGGCTTACTTACTGCCTTAGTTTCGATAAAAGTTGTATTGAACCAATTATGGAGTTGATATGAGTCAGTCGTCAGGTTGGCAGGGAAAAGGAAGTGGAAAGATAGAGATAGAGCAAAGAGATGAACGGAGTCGATGCGTAGCGCCGCGGTATCAATGAAGCCTTCTCGGCCGTATTTTTTTGTAATTTACAAATTCAATATTAAATTCAAAAGTAGTAATAGCATAATAGATGCAGCACCAAAATCGATCCAATTCACTTAACTCATTTTATTTATTTTGTGAATATAATAAGATATAGTTAACCTTTGGTCGGTAAACATGCATTGTTAAGGTGTCCAAATTGTAATGAAATGCACACTCGTAAGCTCCCTTTCTCATTCCCTCATTCGCAGCAAAAGATCGAAAATGTTCAACATATATGAAATGTACTGACAGTCGCAGTCGATTAAAGCGTCATTCGTCGAGAGACGACGAGTGAAAATTAGAATCGAAATACTGTTACAGAGCCATCGTAAACATCGAAAGAGGCCCTTCTCAGACTCGGACGTTTTAATTTTATTAAACATCTCCCGGTGCCCGAGATAAAGTAGATTTCTTTCGCTGCCAAGTAAGAATTTCGACTCGTATAATAATTTAGATTACGTAGCAAGCAGTGAACGTTCATTATCGTTCTTTTGTACCTGATTTCGTGGAGATCTCATTCGGATAGAGCGCAGTCCGCGGCGCCGGCGTTCTCTCGAAATGGAAAGTGCGAAAATGAAATTATAAAGCCCCACGATAAAAATAAATTAAATCGGATTTCACGTTTCCCAGTAGCCAGGGATGAGGGGCATTTTGTAGTCTGCGAATTCCTTTCTCTTTTTAAATATTCGTTTTAACAGTTGATTTGTGGTGTAATGAGAAAATTCTCACTTCGCGTTTATTTTTCCTTGTTCTTTTGTATTACTTAGTTATGTGAGTTTCGTTTTGTCGGTGGGGATTTGCGAAACGTTCGCCGTTCGGGACAGCGGTAGGAGCTTACGGCAATCTGAGAGATGTATGTGTAGCTTCTTTTGGCTCGGTCTTAGAGGCTACGTACGTTGCGGCAAATCACTCCGCATTCTCACCTACGATTATTCAAATTAGAAAACGGTACGACAAAGACGAATGGTACTAATATCGTTTGCAGCGCGATCGCCGAGCGCGATAGTGCGCGGTACGTGCCCTACACACGCGCTGCTGATCTTGTCCGCCGATAAACGCAGATTGATCCGACCGATACGCTTTTTGCGTAAATACCTCCTTGCTAGTAGTATGGAATCTCTTATTATTAGGTCAGTTTTAAGATTGCCATAGATCAGACGTGTGTTTAAAAATGTATTGCCACGTAACCGCTACAACTGTGGGTACGAACGTTCACCGTTTTTGAATGTCAACTTTCATATGTATTACTAAACCAACTTTTACAATCATCAATTACATTTTACCTTTTTATCAAATCCCATTCGTTAAGGCCTAGCGAGTAGACTACAAACGGTAGTTTCCTAAGTAAAAATAGTTTTACGCATAATTGGACTCAAAACACTATGAAAAGTAGTGAAATATTTGTCAAATGGTGCTTATTTATTTTTATCCAATGAATGTAACTATATACATGTAATCCTAACTGGGATAAACACTGCGTGAATCCTCCCCGCTCTTATCCGGTGTAACAAGGTTAATTCCAATAGAACAATAAGGATAATTATTATTTTTATCGCTTATACCAAGAGTGTCCTGTAAATCGGGTTTTCGATCTCAAGGGCCATTTTAAGTGGACCGACCTTATTTAATAGGCTTCGTCTAGGCACAAGGGTCAACTTGAAGCTCCGTTTACGTTTTTTAGTTCCCCCGGGCCTTGTAATGAGCAAGTGGGTAACTTGTAAGTTTGTACGTTCGTTCAGACAATAAAGATCCGTCAAATAAACTTACTTTAATTTTGTCATTCAAATGGACAATCATTGATGCTAATCTCTAATCACTAATCGTTAACCAAATGCTAATTGTTACGCTGTGCGTTCATTAATATTTGACGAAATTCGATTACATCAATAATATCGTAAATCATATTTGTGATATCAGTATTTAATTTTCGAGCAACAACATTAATCGGCTTGGTTATTAACTTAATTAATGTTAAAATCTAATATCAGCAGGCCCACGTGTGCTCTGAAGCGTAGAATATTACAATAACCGGAAACTAACGCTAATCTGGAAAAATTGATTGCTTTAATAGAATATATTTATAGATATATATATTTTTATGTCTTTAGAAATTGAAATATTGTAATTTTTGATACAAATTTATTTATTTATAAGAAACTAGCTTTTGCCTGCGACTTCGTACGCGTGGAATAGTGACTTTGGGGAGGATTTTAATTTCCTATGATACTTTTATTGCAATAGACAGTATTCCACGCGGACGAAATCGCAGGGAAAAGCTAGTATAGCCTATATTGATCAGTGATAATGTAGCATTCAAATGGTGAAAGAATTTTTGAAATCGGTCCATT
>DWDX01002239.1:0-15725 GCA_018245675.1 Agara michaeli
TACGTATTCCTAGTATTACTATTATTTAATTACGGTCTAAATAACGAGCGCTTTATAAGTGATGATATTATTAAAATAATTACCACGTATAAATTATTGTTCATTAACCAAAACGTTTAAAAGATTTATCACGTTAAAATACCTCACGTATTCAACAGAGAGCGCAAGAATTTAATGCATGCGTTTTATTGAGCGTGTAGTAAAGTTGTGATTGTGAAATGCAATGATGGTATTATGTCTTGCATTTTCGTTCAAACTGACAGCCCATTTGGCGCAACGGTCCCTTTGCTGATCTGCAGTGTAGAGGGTCGAGTGCGGGGACAATTTGTTGTTGAGCGGATATTTGAATGAGTGGTCTGGTTTTGGTTGTTTTCGTTAACAACCTTCAAGTTTATTGCTGATAAATAGAGTCATATTGAAAAATGAAGTATCACGAAAGTAAAATTTAACGTCGTTTGTTAAATTACTCTCTCTACAAATCGTTCCCGCGATTATCTAGTGCAGCATATTTCATTTGATCCCGACATATCAAGACGACTCAGTGAGTAAATGAAGGTGGAACAGAGAAACCCTACGTTGATACAGCCAGACAAAGCACTGTCTGTTGAGTTTCGCGCATCCCCAGGGGTGATACGGTTTCGTTTGCTTACCTTACCCCTTCTCGTAGGTAAATATAGGAGCGCAAACACAAGCGCATACCCCTACAAGTGTATGTATAACTCACCTACAAACGACAGCAATGTAATGAAACGTGCCCAATTAGACAGATTCCTCGTACCTCCGACTGGAAACTAACTAGCACGCAACAATTCTGTTTAAATACAACGTTAAGAGCTATCCAATTACTTTTCAGATCTATGCTACAAGCTGCATCGTTCGTAAGGGGTTTCGTGTGTTTATAAACACACACTTTCTCGAACTAGCATGAAATTAGATCAAAGTTTTCTTTTTAAGTAACGGAAAGTCAAAATCTTACGTAACGCCATTTGAATTTGAAATGTAGTCTACAAGATTGCACAATTTTTTTAAGGCGATATAAACACGCCTATTTACTGTAGGTGTATGCAGAGATTAAGCATTTTTGCAAGCTACAATTTCAAAAGTAAAATTTAGGTATATAGGTATTACAAAGTGCTGAAACCGTTTCACAATTTTGAAAATGTCAATCAGTTTTGCATCAATCCGACATATTTTTCAATTCTTTTATCTTTCAGTTAGTATAATTAATAGTAGTTAAATCACTTTATTACAAAATAAACACATAGTGTAAGTATTCAGTATAAATAGCTGTTTCAGGCAAGCTGTTCCCGCTCTATTTGTCTCGACTCTCGGCGAACACAACCGTTGCCCGTTCAAGCGGTTTTATTTACAATTTTCATTAAGAATCTCATCATTTCTCTACAATTTCCTATCATTGTATTAGGAATAAAAACATCCAATTAGAACAGAAGTGCGTCCACTAAAAAAGGATTAAAAAAACTTCAAGTGCATTTATTTTTTATGCTTTGAAAAATTACATATAAACCACAAAATTTCATTTCAAAACAATTAAAATTGAGTTTAGAATACAAGCGCGGCAAGAAATAATCTTGTACCTGTATTTTTTTAAATGTGGTCTCACGATAACAAATCAGTATTATTAGCTTTGTTTATAACAACAAATTTCGTAGTTAAACAAGCACGCAGTGTAACCATACGGTATAACCAGCTATTTGTAGTCACCAGAGCTGTGTGATATTTGTCTCCGCTCTCAGTAAACTGTTGCCCAGTGAATTTGCTCACTCGCTGTTAGCCTTAAGGATTTTTACACATGTTGCCCTTTTTGTGGAAAAGAAACAAGAGACACATTAAATCGGTTTTTCGCGTTACACATTGGGTATATTACACGTTATATTTATTAAAACGAAACATAACGGACACGTAGCGTAAGCGTGAAGTATAAACAGCCATTAACAAAACTGTCCCCGCTCTATTTGTCTCGGTCCGCGGCGAACACGACCGCTGCCCAACGAAGCCTCCGAGCAGTTTGCGTTAAGGATTTTATCACTAAAGCCGCTCTTGAGTATAGACTTGATTTACTGAACTAGCTTTTGCGAATAGGTCAGTATGTATATTTGGATACTAAATGAGGTATACATACAAATATACTACAATAGTAAGGAAGCGAGCTGAACTCGCGTAGAACATGATTTGCATAGAACGATTTCATCAAATTCAGGCAAAAATGAGTATACTTTAGAAAGCTGTACCTGTGAATTAAATGTAAACCCCAAAGCTATGAATGATATGTTTATAGAAATGTATCTGCTTTATTTGTATCGTACATGCCGCTGCCCACCGCCTCCTCCCTGTCGTTTACGTTAAGGATTTTATAGCATTTCGTATGGCTTCCGAAATAGAACTATGCTCTATCTAAACAGAGGTCACTCGTGACAAATATCACTTTACTGTATATTTTGTATAATAATTCTTATAGTATTCTCTATACGAGTATATCCCAAAATTTTAAGTAGCAATCAAATTTGTAACAAAATATGGGAAATGTCTAGATTTTCAATAATAAACTTAGTGAAAGACAGCGCCACCCTCTCTTATTTTATAAATTGCAAAAGGGTCAAAACTAACAAATGCCTCCTGGTATTGTCATTTATACAAGCAATGTCGATTATTGAAACGATCGAAGGAAACTCCGACTCTCCTCGGAAGTGACATGGCGCCGCTCGGCCCCTAGAGCTGTTTTTGACATATCGATAGACATCAACAAAAACGACCTTGTCGCTATAGTAATAAGAACCAATATATAACCGTTGATGTACCCAATATAATATTTCGGATCGCAGAAGCCATCGTCGCGAGTGAATTTTCCTTTTATTGTGTTAGCGAATGCTTATTGTATATCCAAACGTTTTCCCCATTGTTAGAGCACAAAACCGCACCTTCCTGGTATTACTTTACAATTGTCAGATGATAAATCGCTAAGGCGATACATTAAGTCCTTTCCGAAACAGGGCATTGAATAGCATTTTAGTTGCTATTGTTAAATATAAACTGCTAGTGTAATAAATTATTTGAATATACCAAACTTCAAAATTACGAAATTGTAGACAAAAATATGTATTATCTTTACATCTCCCATAACTCCGCTCGCATAATTTATAAATAAATGGATATCTTAAGATTCTTACCTCTTCCTCAGTGGTAGCGGTGTTCACGGAGTCCATACTCTGACAAAGTGCGAGTTCCATGTTCTTGTGTTGAGGGGAAGTTGCCCGCGGCGAAGGTTGTTGTGGCGGTACCAGCGCACCTGCCGTCGCTCCTGCCGCCTGCTGCGGCCCTGCGCCACCAGTTGCCGCCGGGCTCTGAGCTGCTTGCAGACCTTGTGCCGCTTGCAGACTTTGAGCCGCTTGCAAGCTTTGCGCCGCCTGAAGACTCTGTTGAGCTTGTAGCGACTGCAGCGACTGGTGTGCCAAGTTCAACTGATGCTGCTGCACAATGCTCTGTTGCACTATACTCTGCTGCACTTTGATGTGCTGATGCACGGCGAGTTGATGGATCGGGTGCAGGGTGGCGGGGGGAGTGGGGTATGGAGGGGAGAGCCGCTGACGCTTCACTTGCGCACTCTGAAGCGCTTCGTGCAGCCTCTTCACCGGAAGGGGGCTCTGGCCGAGGTTATCCACGGCTATGTCTGGGCGTGCCGGCCGAGTCGCTTGACTCTGGCGAGCACCGACTGTTCAGTGACAGGGTAGGATACACGCGCGACGCGACGTGCTATCGATATCAGCGCATCGACAACGGCGCTACACTACGCGCGTTGCGGTACGTAAATTAATTGACTAGTCAATTTAAAGGTTGTTACAATAAAGGTTTATTGCAGGCCTAAAGCGATTGTTTATTGTTTATCTCAACGCCTCGGCACTTGTGTTTTCATTCGTCTGAGTTAGTGCTCAGTTCGTAAAGCGATCCTGAAAAGAAGAAAACAAAATATAGTAATGTTATGCAGGCTGACGTAATTTTTGGAATATTACATACATAATGATAATGGACAAGCGTGCACGGCAGCCCGGCGCTCGGTGTACAAATTTCATCCGTATGCTCATAATAATTCTATACCTATATATTTCCGTTCTTTAGTGACTCCAATTAGCGTGAGAATCCTCTTAATGCTTCCACCAACGAACCGGTAAGTATCCTTAGGGATATTTCAACCACGTTTAGAGATTTTATTGGGAATTTTAGTTACGATGTCAGCCAAAAATGATTACCGAAAAGAAATTCTAGTAGTTGCAAGATAAAAATTCGTCCTACAAAATTTCTATAGAAATATTCAAGTGTCGTTAGGTAGGCTAATTGGTATAGAATTACCGCAATCAAAACGTTCTATACAACTCTGCGGAAACTGACGCTCTGTAAGGTATTTATTTAGAACATTTTAGTACTGTACAGTAAGGCTATTATTGCTTTAACCATTTAAGTCTATTTTGGCAACAAAATGTTATATAATAATGAAACTGCTAATACAATACATCGCCCATAGTTAACTTTTTATAAAATTAAGAATACACTTTTTTTTTTTACTTATTTTCATGAAGTGATATATTTTATTCGTGGTAATTTAAAACGATGGAATAAATGAGTATAATATAAAGCAGGTAATCATTCAGTTTTAATTACTATAAAACTATCCTTGAGTTTTATATCAATTCTTAAGAGAATATTATGACTGTCGTGTGAAAACAAAATAAAATTTTAAACCGGCGCTTTTAGGGTGTATTTTTGTTTGTGTAAATATGTTATTTTAAAATGTCAAACAACCGAATGCAGACATGTGGGTGTCGGTCCGCCATTTAAATTGTTACTCATAGCAATAAACACGTAGAATCATCTAAATTAAAGACTGATGATATCACTGGCAGCAATTTAGTAACTAATTTAAGGCCTCGAGTTATTCTAGAAGCATATCGATACTGCGGGCCAGTATCGTTTAGTAACATTTGCACCTAGAAGTGTTAATGAATTTCTTACGTTATGCTTGTTAGCGTTATATTTCATATGCATTAATTTCACGGCGGGGAATATTGGCCAAGTTATCGCAATCTCGAGTAGCGAAACTTTTCTATGAAGAGTTAAGTAGTTTTTTTTTTTATAAAACCATGTCATCGCAAATAAATAAAGTAAATATATTTTTCCGACACAATCACTTACGATGGATGATAAACGTAAAATATTTCGACCGAAAGCATAAAACTTACGGCAGGTGTTTTTTTTTAAATTTTGGCGACAAGAATAACCAAATAACAGGCATGTAACGTAAAAACAAACAACTGATAATACACTGGACGGAGTCAATGTGTAACAATTACCACGGCCAGTTTGCTCCAAGGTCGATGGTTTTTGCCACAAAGCGTGACTAACGTGCTCACAAAAAATAAACTAATGTAGGTACGTCTGTAACAAAGCAGCACATCTCCTGTCTCACGATACAAATTTGAATACCTACGTTTTTCTGTAACTACAGATATTCATAAATGTACATATACTTATCAAAAATATCCGTTTTTATTTTTATTTTTATAACAACCACAAATTGGGTGCACCCTAAACAGTTTCTTACCGTACATCACTAACAAGATACCTTTGATTGCACCAACACTAATGTACGAGTGCATAAACATGCGTAAACTCAGTATAAATCCCTCCAATTCCCACGCTTGGTGAGTGAAACAAAAAAATTTATCACTTGGACCGCGTTCAATTCAATATGCTTCAATTTATTTTCCATTTTGCATATTAACTTTCCAACATTAACATCATAAGCTCACGGCCACAATGTATTATGCATATGCAGTGGTGTCATGCTCGAGATGAAAGCGTTCTTAAAGATTGTGTGCACGGCAGCAAAGCTGAAGTTATCTAGTACAGCTTTAATTAAGCTTTACAACACCGACTGCAAGTTAGACAGTGCCTGTAAAATGTAGGTGCTGTGTAATGAAGTGCGAGGTGTATTGAGTTGACGTACTCCAGCAACACTTCGTTTAGAAACTTAATTTTACACATAGAAGCTATTTAAATACCTTCTAACTACGTGTCAAGCTAAATTTATGCATATCTGTTAGGATTCGCAATCATTATGTAACAAATTAATGTTACTAATAAAACTTTTCATATATTAGTAAGTAAGTTAGCATTTGTTAGAACTGCTTGTACTTTATAGTACCATATCTAGTTTAATGTCTTCTTCCATTTGTCCTGTATTTGCGGTAGATTATTTCTCATATGTATTAGTAGGCACCTGCTAGAATTTATTAAATAAGACAGTGGAATTTTTCCCCTGATTTGTATTACAAATATGCTACTTGCATCTACTGATTAATATATTGTGGATTTTTTTGCTGTTTAGATTCAAAATAGCGAAGCAAGATCTGAAAGAGGTAGCTTTAAGCATGCAAATGTTTGCCTAGTCGGTATCTGTATCGCGCTTCTGTATGCATCATTGTGTCATTTTGTAGGAATGTGGAAGTAAAACGGGAACGGCATCAAAAGTGTACATGTGACCGGAGTGGTGGTGCTGTGTTACATCTGCAATATTACATCACAATACAAGCATTGACACCTGAGACAGATCAGCGTAAACGTTCTGATAGAAGATAAATAAAATAAAATAAATAAAAATAATAAGGGACATATCTGCTCGTCACATTACGTAAATATGTTGTCTCTAATAAGAATTTACAGGTTCCGATGGATTCCGATTTCTCAAAATTTTTAAAATTCAAATTCAATTCAATTCAAAATTAATTAACAAAGGTTGAGAGTGTGCAATGAAAATTATCTAAGTCTGGTATTTTCGATGACGGTTTAATGGAAAAAGCTCATTTTATATCAATCAACAAAACCATGCGACGTCTACACAAAACGAGCAAACTTCAACGCTTAAGGAAAGTACAGTCGCGAAGAAAACAGCCGGCAATATTTCCTAAGCCGTTGAATACTTTAATCCGCCCGTGTATTTACGCTGCGGTGGAACTCGTGAACTAATTCTAGCTTGTGAGATGAGCACATTCGCACGAGAATATTTGTACATTTAAAATACCTACCTAAACAGTTTAACATACCATGTAACAGCAACAACACGACGAACAATTGTTCGATTTTAGACTAAAATACACGTTAAATGTGTAATAAATATAAAAATGTGTTTTCGTACAAATTTTATTGTATGCATTAAACTAAGAGACGATAAGAATTATTACTTGACTTTTATTGCATTAAAAAATATATTTCTTTTGAACATAATCTGCTTAAAATATATTAACTGCGTAATAAGGGTGGATCGTAATTATTATATTTTCCCTCTATTTTCTAAGCCACTGAATACTTTAATCCGCCACGGTATTAATAGCAGGGCGTAAACAAGATCCTGCTCGTGCAGTATCCATCCGTTATAACTACTAAGTCCCCGGAGATCGCATCGACGGGACTTCGACAAGTGCGCGATTTATTAAGCAAAAAGATATCCCTTGACACCACTGCTGGGGTAATATTGCTATAATAAATTAGACCAAGATATTATACAAGAGTAATGAGCATTTAATGAGCTTTAAGTTCTCAAGGTGTATATTTATTAGATTAATATAAAAATGTAACGAAACACGAAGTTTGTTTATCAGATGATTATATCTGCAAATAGCATTTTCATTAAATTATCTTTTGTCAAATATTGATATTGTTATTAGTAACAAACAGAATTTACGACGCACAGTAAACTGTTATCTGAATAATATTTCGAGTTAAATCGGTCGAAGCCTTACAATTTTCCAAATAGGGCCATTAATGTGACAATGTTGCCACGCTAATTGTTAGATTGGATTAATTTTTTGCTTTGGATGGACAGTGTTCACGTTGGAGTATCCTGTCATAAATAGGTGAATCTGTTGACACGGAACAAGGATCTATGAAAAACATACTTTCTCGTAAATGACTTATGCAAATAACATACAATGTTATTGCATCTCGGAAAAGTGGTCACAATGGTATAATATTGATACATGAAGACGGTTTGCCGGTGGTGGAGTCAAAGACGTAGACATAATAACTGTCCGTGACTAAATACTTCAGACTATTATGTTGTGCGTATAGAAATAGTTATGCCGCTTGTTACGAGTTACTTGAACATGAAAAGAGCAAAGGGGTTGTCTTACTGTTGTTGGGGAGAAAACGTTTTGTATTAGGAATACAACAATTCTGAGTTAATAATTTTGGGCGAAGGCGAAATAATTTAATACGCTGCCAAAGTAACAACGTGCTACACAATATGGTTTACGTGCTTCATTAAAAGTACAGTTAAAACATGCACCATATCATAACACTCAAGTGCAGGTGAGCAATGATAGCCTAGTGATTGAAGTTTCAGCCTCCTACTCTAGAAGTCTACAAAGTTTTAACGACGAAGGAAAACATCGCGAGAAAACCTGCACATCTTACAGTTGTCCGTTATGTTTTCTAAGATGTCTGAAGTCTGCCAAACTGCACTCGGATAGGGTGACAACCTTAAGTTTCCTCATTACAAGCGTGTCCAATAAACAATAAAATGGGTTAATAGAATATAGGCATAACACAGTACTGAAGTATTAGACATTGTGAAAGTTTTCGAATATGTTTTTTAAAATTTATATTGAATTCATATTCGTTATGCGAATTTAATGTATCCAATTAAAAACGGTATATATTGTATGTTTTTGAAGCATCCGAATCGCTATTCCATAAATGTGGCTAACAAAACAAACCCATTCAATTAACTACGTCGGTCGGACGACCAATGAAACCATTCGCGTAATGAAATTTCGACAGAAATATAAACTGGCCGCTGTACGTAGAGTTATAGACAACCGCGTGCGGTAAGTACAATGTATAGGTGCCGTCTATAATTTCAAATAAGTGTACTTCAGATATTATTGCAAGCATACATACTTGTTACGTATTACAATTCACTATATTGTGACCAGTATTATAGATTTACGGTTCTTTTACAGAGACGTATAACAAAAATAATTATACCACATACAACATATTCTAATCCAACCGATCATCGTGTCTTTGTTATGGAGGAAATAGAAGTAAAAAATATATTTTATTATAACTTTACTTGGTCACAATCCGCTGAGGCTTTTCGTGTTTGCCAGCATGCATTTCGCCGTCAAACGAAACATCTAAGTCAACTGCATTATGGTTAAAACCGTTGTCAGATATGATTTATAAACTTTCAATTAACACTTCATAACATTAACTATAAAGATAATTTCAACATATATACTTTAAACCTTAACATTAGGCTCGGTAATGAAACCTTACTTCTCATGAATGGTACCATTGTCAATTTATTTAACCCCTTATTAGCATGTGTTTTCTATTTAATGTTCTCTAATTACGAAAGCGCTTACAAAAATTTGCACTTACGAGTCTTTGTGAGTGAGATGAAATCTACCTTTGTAGGTTTTAAGTCCATATTCATATTGTGTTACCGCAAATTGAATCTAATTGCTACAACGAAGTGTTGAATCAGTCCGCCCGAGCGGGCCTCGATGACCTAAATTGCTCCTATTTACCCACTTAGGATAAGAACACCCACAGACCACCTGTTTATGGAATAAATTTTCACGACACAGTGACATCAGTCGATGAAACGCTACCATCTTGACCCGTACACTTTACTTCATCGGTTCGCAGAGCATAGATACAGTTGTGGCTCGAAATTTCGATCACACATTTTGCAATCGACATTCAAATCAGGGACTAGTAAAAAACGTTTAATCACGGGTTTTTTATTACTAATTCTCTTGTATAGTAAAATCGACAAAGTTTGATTGTATTGTTCGAAATAACCTTTAACATATAATTCAAAAGTAGCCACAAACCTACAAATTATGATAAATTCGCCGGATTATTGTTTTTTTTTTTTTTAAATAAAACGCAGCGTCAGTCTAGACTCTGGTAAAATAAAAGCTACGTCCCATTTAATTAATGACCCAAATAAATTTTATTGCGGGAAATATTTACTTTTACTCAGTTGCGGGCGTTAGTCGGCCAGTGCTCTTGAGTTATTCTTAACTAGTTTAAATGTTGTATTCAGTATTTTCATAATAAGGATCCAAATGTAATTATATAGAACAAAATATTTCATGACAGTATTTGATACATGGTTCTGTTAAAAGTATCCAAAATATGAAAGTGAAGTTGGGCAAGAATAATAATTGAGGATTGGAGATTTCAAGTCGTTGCATATTATTAAAATGGGTCAACTAACGTGGCTGCTGCTATTGCCAGTGTTCTAGCTATTAAAATCATCAGATCTCATGAAACCAATGTTATCCAGTGCTACACCGAAACACACAAATCCATGACATTCAGTGCAAATCCTATCCGATTGTACGGATTATTATACCTATTCAGTTTGACTTTATTATCCCCTTAATAAAATGCAGGGAAATTTATTTTCAATGAGTGAATGTTATGGTCGGAGATTCTTCCAATAAGGTTGGAATCATGTGAATTGGCGTCCGCTATACATTGAAAATACTGAGAGATCTATTACGTTAGAGGCATTAAAGTGATATTATGAATATTCAAGGATTTCTTGCAATCAGAAATTAGAATTCAATGCCAAGGTCCAATCCAAGCAAGCATCGCGTATCTCGATCTAAATATCAACAGTGAAATAAATGTAACAAGCAAACTGTTAGCCGTAACTCGTTGATAGTCGGTTTTGTGGTGCTGTCATGTCGTGACGCAATAAAACCGGCACAATGGCGGGCCTTGGTACAAGTGACTATTCGAAACGGGCTCGCGGTAATTACGGCACCGGAGTATTGAAGAACGAATGGACAACAAAAAAAAAGTGTAATAACAGAGGTGTATGTGGAACAGAAGCGCGGAACGCGAGCGGGACATGCAACGAGAAGTTACTAAATTACAATAAATAAAACTTTTTCACGATTCCACTGCGGTCTGATTCGCGGCGTTGCTAAATATCTGTCTTCAATTTGAAGTAGTACGTAGGCATATTTAAAGCTAAATTTATAGGCACCAATCGAAATATGTTTCATAAAGCAAATGCATTAAATACTACAATTCAATGGGAATAAGAGAAAATGTGTTGCAATTTTCTCAATTCGTACATAGAAACGTCTAATTTTTTTTCCGGAAAAAAATTGTTTTATTGATTTGTCTTATCTATAACGTGCTAATAAATATGCGATACTCTTGCCCTAATCCAAAATGGACATCTCGTTAGTAGGTAATAGATGCGGTTGTGAAAAATATTCAAAATTTGTGTATTTTAGACTGGGAGATTGGTGAGATTGGTAGTTAAGATACAATTTACACATTAAATTAATGTTAATTATTTTTTAATATACTCGTTACAAACAGGGTTCATATATACCTACCCCAATTAATATACCTGTTACGAGCAGGGTTCACCATTTATCATTAATTTATTGACGTCGAACTCCATTGTAATATAATTCGATTAACCTCTCGTCTTATCCATTACCTACTTAATTTCACAGTTACGCTCATGAGGCGATCCTTCTTACTCATTGACATCAATTAAAATTTTATTGAATGTTGTCTGTTTTGTATGAATGAATGAATATTGTATGAAGAAAGTGATGAATGTAGAAGAAGCACGTCAGGTTTTCAAGGATACAGATGTTTGGCACTCGGTACTTACTGACTACCCCGTTAGGGACATGGCATGATGGTATATTTATTACGTGTGTACTATTAATGCAGTAATTGAAGCAATCTTTCTGTTATCTATTCAGTAGATATACGAATAATATAAATGATTGCACTGTCGAAATGTTCCCGGCCGATAAGCTACTGACACTTATGAGGGAACATCTGAGAGTATTGGAAGAACTCGACCGTGACAGGTGAGTGCACGGAGTTAAATGCGCCACCCGTCTTGCACGGGTACATTTGAAACCATAAACCGTGAAAAATCACCCATGTATATGAACTTCAAACAACCAAGGTGTAGTAGGTATTCAAATAAATCATTTCTCAGTTGTAACCATATTCAGTAAGCTTTTTTACTTTAAGAGTACTATACTACAATGGTTCTCAGTGGTAATATGAGTAATAAAATTTCTTACCTACAAATATATGTGTACATACTTCATATTAAAATGTATGTATATATGTAGACAACATCACAATTCGACCGTGGCAAATTGTCGTGAAGATATCTACATAAATTGTTTTCTTGTGTGTTGAAAAAACATAACATGTAATATTTGATATATTTATATTACTCGCGATATTATTGTAAACGCAATTTAAATCCAAGACATAACTGTTGTTACTTACCTTACCTATAAAATTTTAACTCTCAATATCGAAAAATATTGAGCACTATGAGCTTAATTGTGCAACTTGCAATTTATGGATTTGCATCGTTCATTTTTGTAATTGATTGATAAAACCCTGTTTATATTCCACACGACTTTTTCTTTCAATTGGACTAAAGTTAATAACTTCTCTGTTTTTAAATATGCTATCTCGTTTTCCCTGCAATTTAATATTGCTTTCGAAAGATAAATAGTTTATTTCATTTATGAAAGCAATCATAACATAACTTTTCCGGCCGTAAAACTTTTAAAAAGTTTCTTGAAACTATCTAGATTATATTTCATTAATTATACACAAATATATGTACATATTCTATATTCCATGACTTTAAACTACGTAATTTTTAAACACAGTTTAACGTTCCTGTTTGGTTTGTTACGGTTATCTTGCCGGCGCGAACAATTAACGGATCATAAATTCGTACTCGATAGGTTTACGTACTTGTACAAGTTTCAAAGCAGTAAAAAGTAAATCACTTAATTGAAACATAAAAAGCAATACACATAAACAAACTTAAAAACAATAATAACTTATAGTGAAAAGTACTAGTAAAATTGCATGTCAGAGAATATTAATTTGCAAACAAGTTTAAAGCTATTAACGAAAGCATCGGGCTGCCTTTTTTCAAGAATAATCACCGTTACCTAGAAAACAATAGCACATCTCACAACACACACACTGCTCGTCGGAAAACGCACATGCACAATTTTCCGAACACCAGTTACGGACACTGCGTCGGTCGCGTCAGAGCAAAGGGCGGCACAAACAAGCGCTGCCTCTGCGCGCGAAAGACTGACAGCGCTCAGGCGGGCGAGCGAGCGAGCGGGACGCGCGGCGGGCGTGCCAGCAGACTGCGCGCGCATATGTCTTCTCTTTTCCTCGCTATGTTTTAACATATAGTTGTCTCTTCCTCGCACGCTCGAGCACACCTTTCGTTCCCGAGACAGGTGTTCCCGTCTCTGTGTGTGTCTCGACATGGCAGACCTCGCGTGTATGCGCCCTTCCTGCGGCGGCGGATCGTTTTTTATGCCCGGCAGAAATTATAAAAAGTAAATGGAGGGAAAATTAAATAAAACGTTTACAATGAAGCGTTTTCCTGTGCGCTTTGAATGATTCAGTGTGCGCTATTTTTCAGGTTGAGTATTCACGGAGTTACCACCGGTAGAATTATTACGGTGCTTTTTACGGATGTTTGAGTGATGTAGGTGGGCGTAATTAGGCATGGGGCGGAAAGGCATATTGATTGCGGTGACGCGGCTTTGTGGAAGAATCGATATTTTTGTATTAAAGGTGGCACGCGACGTGTCCGGCCCGTGCGTCCGTGGATAAGTAAACCTGCGTATCGATCGTAGACAAGTTTGACCCTAGTTTATGGCGCACACAGTAACTTGGAACACACTTTTCTATGCTAGAACTTGCCTATCATGTCGGTAAATATTTATAAACGACTAATTGTACAAAGGCAATGTCTAAAATTAAGTAGGTACCTACCTACATAACCAAAGTTATTTTTTTTTATAAGACATTTTTATATTAAATGCAAAATCTACACGAAAAATATAATATGAACTAGAAAAGGATCAACAGGCCATGATTTAATACGAGAAAGTTATAAAATATTCCTAGTATTTAAACAAAGTTCACACAACCATGCACTTCATTTGTGAAAAACGTGAACTCTACATAGTTCTGCTCACTACGAAACGAAGGTAGATTCGAAATTCGTGGCAGACCTTTCAAATGTGAATAGCACGTGATATCAAATTTTAGAATTACCCACTCAAAAATTGATGTTCTCATTGATTTTGGTCATTTGACTCTTTTAAATGACTGAGACCCATAAATCATCCTGACAAGATTTAATTTACATGCAAAGAATAACTAGCTATCGAATGTAGAGTAAGCGCCAAAACATAGAACCCCGTAAACCCCAAAAACATAATAAACACGCATTTGTAAATGTTTAACTCAGATTGTGTGTTAAAATAAATAGATTGCAACAGTTCTCGATATTTATACATATATTGTATATTAAGAAATATACAAATTACACAGCAGCGAAATTATGATAATAGACTCCGGATCTTCCTCAATAAAACAGAGTGAAATATATGTAGATTCCTAACGCTTGTTTCAAAACAATGTTAGCAACAATGAGGCAAAAAGCAAATACATTCGGTATCATTTGACCGGAGACTACTCGTGTAAAAAGGTTTCTTAGTATTCACCTATTAAGTATTTAATCAAATCGTGCATATTTCCTGAATAATGAATACGTATGTCGGCACTATTTCACGGGGCTTTGTCATCATAATAGTATTTCGTTGTGCCCAGATGTTGAAGCACTTAGCGGCTTGCACCGGTTTTATTATGAATAGCAGCGGAACTAGTATTTTGTGGTTTCTCTCTGGAGTTAGACACAAATTAATGCTCCAGCTTTCAGCTAGAAATTAATGTAATGCACCCAGGTTGCGTAGTCCGAATTGTTGCCATTCTGTATATTTTGTACGGTGCAACTAGGTTATGCCGAATTCAAACTTTTCATGGTAATGTTTCACCGTATATTCGAGTACATACATACAATGTTATGATGAAAATATTGGCCGTAAATTTATACGAATGTTTGAAGAAAGGAAGTTTGTGAGATAATGCAAGGATTCGAAAACTGGCGGAATCTTTTGTTTGAAGCAAACACACATATACACGAATATACTCAAAGCGTGGCAAAGTAATCTTAAAAAAAAACTTCAGTTACATTTGAGATTGGATACAGATATGTCATGTCATAGTTATGACTAATATGTTAAACCCTAGCAATACTACTTTAATCAAAAACACTGTAAAAGAGTGCAATGAGTTGTGTAAGTACTTATTATATTGCATAACTAGCGATTACCCGAGACTTAAAAATAAACATAATATGTCTGCCCATTAATGTAATCGGTTTAGTACCACTTCGAATTTGAAATAATATACATTAACTTAAACTAATACTGTAAGAGACATAAATAAATCAATGAAAATACGTATTCCTGACTTTAAGAAAATGCCGTTATTTTGTATTCCGTGACAGTCAATTTTACTTATATGCGTTGATACAGTGATAGATAAGTATGTGAATATTATTGGTTACTGTATTTAATACGCAAATGTAACTGGGCTCTAGGGCATTCAATTTTTTTTCCAAAAATCAATATTGTTGGAATTGTCTAGTGTTAAAATACGTAAGTAGGAAAAACATCTATACTAATATTATAAAGCTGAAGAGTTTGTTTGTTTGTTTGAACGCGCTAATCTCAGGAACTACTGGTTCG
>DWDX01002240.1:0-15724 GCA_018245675.1 Agara michaeli
CTGGTGAAATGTGGGGGTGTACTACACTCCTCTGCCTACCCCTTAGGGGATTACAGGCGTGATGTTACGTTAAAAAGAATCTATTTTTGTTCGAACACTACCGTTCCACGGCGGTACATGGCTCACCTCTAATCGGGAGGAGTTTCAAGGCCATAGTGAAGCATACTGACCACGTGCAAAATGACAGATTTCACGCACTTCTGAAATCATATATTACAGATCATACTCTAAAGTGTGCAGTTTTCCTTCAGCGTTGTGGCTAGTGATATTTAAATTATAAGTTATAAAAAGCATCTAAGTTTATAATATTTGTAAAGGGTGTTTACCAGGATTGAACCTAGACCCCTGTCGTTACGGATTAGGTACAGAGTGTAATTCTTTAAGATCTGATGCGTCTTACCAATTAATAAATATATGTATATTATCTAATATTGAATACACTTAGCTCCTACAAATATCAACCAGGAACGTCTTGCAAATAGAGCGAGGATATTCCAAGGTCTGATGAATGGCTACCCTTAAGAGTTTGTTGGAGGTACTTGTCTATTTCTACACATTTACATTGCCACTCAGTAGCCCTAACTGCCATGCTACAGGAAGAACAGGATCCTAATTTTATTTCCACCATCCCCCGGCATTCCTAGGAGCACAATTCTTTTTGTTCCTCCCTAATCCGTTTCAATCACACCCTTAAACAAAATCCAAGCTTTCGTTTAACTAAATCGAGTTAAGGATAAAGGAAACAAGGGAAGAAAGAGCTTCACTATGTCGCCATCCGTCAACGGTCACCCACTCAACTGACCAACTTGTATCTGCTCTACATTTAATCAAAAATGACCTTTAAATGTGTTCGTATAAAGTCCAAAAGAAGCGAAAAAATTAATTTGTACACTTCAACATTTGGCATTCACTTGGCACCAACGAAAATAGCTCTTATTCGCCAGAAATCAGAGTAATGTGAAGTGCATTAAAAACTTGGCGTTTGCTAGCATCTAGTCACGTTCTAGTAGGCGATAAGAAGGAAGACAAACGCGTCCTTTCGAGGGCACTACTTCCAGACTAGCGTGCAAAAAACGTCCGAACCAATCTCGTCCTTATTGCCATGTATTTAAAGCTACAACAGGGTGAACATATCTGGCAGGTATTATAAATGAATCCTGTTATTTTCCGTTGGAAAAAACAAGAATTTTCCTTGTAAATGGATAGTGAGAACATGACTTCTTTATTAAGTGTGAGACGTTGAAATTGCTAAACATTGCTGAAATGACGCGTTCTATTGCGTTCTAATTCACAGAATACACTAGTATTCTGTGAATTAGAAATAATTAGGACAAAATAATTTAGGAAGGATTCGACGAAGTCAAAACGAACGGTTGGCATTAGTGTAATCTAATTACCAATGCAAAGTGCATTGGTAATGCATTGGTATGTACACCGTTGGATACAACTAGCTTCAAATAGCGCCAATACTAAGATAAGTACCGAGTGTTATGGTAACCGGAAAGCTGATAAACATACATATATACATGCGATATAACACTCATATATACATTTTTATTATACAGATATTTAGCAATCTGTAACGTTAAGCGAAGCCGAGCGCGGTCACCGATTGGATGAATGACCGGTAGGAGTACTCAGTCGCGAACGTCTTGCAACTTCGGGTTCGTGAATCCACTACTAAGGAATCACTTGTCCCGGTTGTTATCGTCATGCAACAATCATCAAACCTCGTCGAAAACTTTAAAATTGGTCTGTAAACACCTAACAGATGGTGTGACCAGTAAACCCAATACGCATTCTAATCGCATACAACACTTGATATACGCATTTAAAAAGCCAACTAGCTAATATTATTCATCATCAAAACGGCCATCGGCATTTTAGTTTTGTAATAAAATCTATACAGAACACAAAACCCTTTTGCGTACTCAATAAAAAACGACCTTTTCCCGCTAAACAATGTCATAAATATATGGCCTTGGCTTAAACCCTTGTCAACGGTGACACTAAATCCTGGAGACCGAGGCCCCGTCCCGGGTCCCGACGGTGACGTGTATTGTATCGCACTCGTAAAAGCTCCCGAAGGAACACGCCATGAGATTTTGAAAATGTTATTGAAACTCTTCTTTGAAACTTTGAAAAAGTTCATACTTTCATTAGAATATTAAGTTACATTAGAACGATAAGGAAGTGTTGTTCTGAATAACCCCTGTTGCTAAACAAAGTAATTCATACTAACAGTCCCTTAAAGAGGCTGGTTATAGATTGCAGGTATCAGCGGCCACTTGTTGCTGATATGTGAATGTCAATATAATTTGACCGTACCTAGCCTCGTGGTCGATTGGTTAGAGACCCTGACCCTGACCCTGACCAAAACCGAAGGTCGTGTATTCTATTCCCACCGAAATAATAAAATCCATAAAAATATCTATATAAACAAATTTTCTTGTCATTTCTACTGTAGTCAATCTGACGGTACAAAACGCAAGAATCCAAGTTTCGACTCCAAGGCGAAACCGCCAGGATTTGAACCTAGACCTCGTAAGAGACACGCTGTTACTCTCGCTTGGCTATTACTGCTCTTATCATACAGACATTCCGTAGAAAAAGTATTATAGAAAGAAATTTGGAGTTGAGTGGAAACTACCCCCGCTATATAGGCCATCACATGCCGATAATATTTCAGTCCATATCACGCTACGTAGATTGAGGCTATCCTTCAGGAGTAAAGGATTCCACAAGACAGATGTTGGCGATTTGTTTCAGAGATTGCTGTCGAGATATGCGTTCTTGGTAGATCTAGTGAGGTCCGCGAACAACTTATGTTACTGTTTTCGCCCATTACGTATGTGTTTGTGTGTGTGTGTCGATCACAAACGATCAGCAAAATAAGGCGACACCGAGAGTACTCGGTAGTTCTATGACTGCTAGTGACTTTCACGAGCGTTTCCGCGCTTTGAAGGCCATTGTAATCGCTCGGTCCCGCTTGTGATCGTCAGGTGACAATCGATAAACCTTGGCGGAGGCAGTTTGAGCACATCCGACAAACGAGTTGACCACAAACCGGTAGCTCCTCCAATTCGCATTGGAGCAGCCTGGTTGTGGTGATGGTGCACCGTGAGTTATGAGGATATTTGGTGAAGGCGTTCCAGCAGTGGACTTCATTGGACTGAAGTGCTGATGATGATGCAGCGTGGTCGTGTATGCTCTAGGTCTGCCGAAGAGCTGCAGCCATCATACGTGATGTAATAATATTTTGGGACAATACATAGTCACCATACAAACTAGGCAGAGTCTACCTGTAATAACCAGAAAGCTGTTAAACAACAGACAACAACAATAATCCGTACGCAACAATAAACAAAACATTTGTCCTTTACTAGCAAATAAAGGCACAAGCTGAGTACATTTGATCAAATGTTCGATTAAATATTTGATCAAACGTTCCCATTGTTATTTATAAACAACCATTTATGTCAGGAACGTGTCACGGATTGAAATATCGCCGGAGCGCTGTGACCCGGATAACATGGATATTTGAATAGTCTGTCGCGGATTTCCCAAACCGTTTCGCTTTAATTGCCAACCTCATTATACCCTAAATACGTTGCTTACATTTCTAAAACTAAAGTGGATGAAGACCGAAAGCCTTTCATATTCGTCCTTAATCGCTATTCAAATTACCAGATGGAAAAGGTCTGGCACTGATTTAAGTCTTATTTTTATACGAGCTATGCCGCGCGGTGTTGCCCGCGTTAATCTTGATCCTGTATGAATTTCGGGATTAAAAATAGCCTATATGTTGCCCTATAACCTCCTCTATGTTCCAGTGAAAGTCCTATTAAAATCGGTTCAGCCGTTCCTGAGTAAAGCCCGGACAAACAGAGAGACAGACAGACAATAATTTTAACAAGTAAGTGTTGTAGTATAATGTAAATACTACTGTAAACACCTGAGAAAACAGTCACTTTGAAATTACAGACAGACACTTCAATTGGGATAAAAAAAACCATATGCAGAGAAAAGCGGATGCGTAGACGGATGTGCAAGCATTAACTTCACCAGCGGTTCTAGCTTCGATATCTACCTAAGACAAATAATGAATTATACTATCTCATGTTGGAGTACTAATTGTTCAAACACTACCTAAAGATTGAGTCTTAAATTTTCAAATTGAATATACGTAGAGTTAGAGTGTACCTTCAGGTAGAGTATGACAAACTCATGTTTCTATACTCTACCTAAAGTTGACGCGTAGGAATCCAAACGATTGAAAACGCTCAAAATAAATCATGGAACCAGCTCTAGCCGCAAGATGAGCCACTGTTTAATTAACACCAGTCCCACTGACTCCGAAAACAGGGTTAAGTATAGCATAAAATCTTCGCTACACTCCGTCCTCTAGTATAATTTTCGTGTATTCTTTGCAAATTTACTAGGTAATTTGCAATGCTGATCTGTCCCCGTGGTCGTAGGTTTTCGTGAATTGGAACGCCGTCCGATTCGAAGCGGCAACGCTCTTATTCTTATACGCATAAGGATGAAAATGTCTATTCATTCACGCGCAATCGTGAAACGACCGAAGAAATCGCGGAGGCCACTCGAACCAACGAACTTGTATATTATTATCTTGAATAATTATTCCCTTTCAAACTAACGGTCCCATTTCAATCTAACTTCCACAAATCCAATTACGTCTCATACATTTATTACTGTCTCCGTTTTGGGTACGTAAATTTTACGTACAAAATTAATTTTGATGTCAATTGTTTTAAAAATAACATCTTCGTTGGTCCAATTAGACGAACATCCATTTTTATGTAATTTCAAAATACATTCTACTATAGAACATTTTATTCCGGACAAATACGCATATTCATCATATAAATGTTTGCCCTGGGTAGAAATCGAACCCATGACCTTCGGTTTTGCAACAAGGGTATCTAACCACTCGGCCTCGAGGCCAGTATACTTTGTCTTTTCTTTCTAAATAGTCGTCACTCAAGTTACGTCAGATAACAATAATCTCATTTCAATCATCTGAATAGTCACATCGGGCCAGACCAGGCTCTTCATTATACTATGATTATGTTCCAATAGGATAGGATGTAATAGGATTATGTTCCAATCAATATACGTACGCAAAATGGTGACAATTACATCATGATAATGAATACGAATTTTAATTTAGCACTCGTAACTGTTTATTGCATTCCAATGATAATATTATTGGACACTAATACCTATTGCAGTTGTATATCAAAAATAATCCTGTTGTTAGAACATGTTATTAGATCGCTAAATACAAAACGTAGATGAGCTGATGTAATACAATTTAAATTAAATTGTGCGCTAACTACTTTGTCGATCGATAGTCAGGTAAATCTGCGCACAATACGACTAACGAACGTTTACCAATTTACCTACATTGCAGCATTTCTTGTGCTATTATTTTCCGGTCTGAAAAATGATGTTACAATGGCACTATTTGTGTTCGAATCGTTTCGTATCGTCCTTGAGTAAAACAATTTGCTCTTGGTTTGCAAACTGTATTCACATTTCAAGATTCATTCGTTTTATTACTTAAGATTATAATAGAGTATCAAAATGGAGTCAAGTCACTTAAACGTTAGTACGGAAAACGTAATTTTGGGATAAATTCACACAGGGATAACTGAGGCCTTTAAATACCTGTGCCATTTTAAATGGATAGACATACATTTATTTATTTTATTATTATTTATTACTTATTTATCATTCTTTAAAATGAATACTGCCTGGCATGTTTAGAAATCATTTAGTTCTATATTCGAATATACAAAAAGAATATTTCACATTTTTTTTCATTGTAATAAAAATGGTTAACATCTTTGAATTTTTTTTTCAAAACCACGGATCTTGGGACTCAGCGAAAACAATTATTACATACTAAATAATATTTTTATTATGCGTTATTATATACTTATTTAATAATTAACTAACTAAGCTTCCGTAGGATTCTATTTGAAGGCTTTATTAGTGGTCATTATCAAAATTAATTAGCTTCACAGCATAAAGTAGGTATGCATTGTTATTTCAAATCATACCATCGCTGTTTTAGCGGGTGTGAAAAAAAATCTGAAAAACCCTTTTAAATCAAAAGGCCTTTGTTAATCCGGTAGCGTTGCCACAATGTACTGGACCGTCGTTGTTAAAATGTACTCATCCCTAGAACCTTCGTCTCTTTGTCTTTCATGGCTAAGGTCATATCGCACTAGGGCATGAGGGCGACGTCACAAACAGTGTTACCCTAACACGACTGGGATGTTGGCGATCGCTGAAATGTAAAGTCAAACCCAGTCACCGTATGGAGTTTGGAGAATTTCAAATAATTTTCAGAAATTAACCATATGTATAAGAGATATGCCACCGTTTCTATAGAATAAGCATCTCATTTGATCGTGTGACATATGATTGATTAAACTACGAAAGAAAGTGCCAGAAAAATTTATCATCATCATCATACCGTCACGCCAGGTCCCTAACGGAGTAGGCAGAAAGCTCCGAGTGCCAAATATATCTGTCCTTGCAAGCCTGACGCGCTTCGTCTACAGAAAAATTTAACTGTCTTTATGCTCATTTACTGCACTGATGTGTCTACTTATGTTAAATAACCGTTTCCTTTCTTTCCTTCTTTCTTCTATGCGCAGTTATATGTAAGTGGCGGTATGAAGTTGTTTCCTGAGACTATGTCAGAATTTGTCTAAAACTGATGTGGAACTAAGCAGCTAAGTGATTGGACGGGCACTGCATATGTCTGTCTTTACCGCAATGCTACATACAAAACTTTGTACAACGGTTCCCAAAGTGTATATCCACTAAACCCTTTTGCTAGTGAAAAATGCAACGCATCTCTACAATAAACGAAAATTAATTTATACTAAGCACTATAAATTAGTTTAATAAAAATTAAGTACTTTGTAAAACGGAATGGCATGACTTATCATTGCAAATTCATCACTTTATACGAGTACCGGGAAACGTAAGAGCACACTTTGAGAATAACTGCCCTAGTACATTCAATCAAGCCTTCTATAGAGCTGGGTGCCCGTGCGTCAATTTAGGGTATTTAAGTGGTACCTTACCGTTGTAATACGATCGAATATACTTTAATATATTTACAATCTAGAACTTTCTGAATGTAGAAAATTGGCACTTTCTAATTTAGCAAGTTCCATCACGATCAATTATGATCAAAAGCTAAATTTTAGCAAATAATAAGAAAAACAGCCTCGTTGGTCGGACGGTTGCTAGCGCGACTGCCGATCGGGAGGTCCTGGGTTCAAATCCCGGGTTGGGTGCTGTAGGATTTTTCTAATTCAGAATTTCTAGTAGTGACTCAGAGTCTGGATGTATGCTCAGTGCATGGCAATAGGCCCACCACCTATTCCATTGTGGGACTTAAACGTAACTGGTGAAATGTGGCGGTGTACTACACTCCTCCGCCTACCCCTTAAGGGGATTTCAGGCGTGATGTTACGTTTTTAATTATTTTAATCTAATCGCATCACGTTCCATATTTTAATGTGTTTAAATTGAGGGGTACTGTTTACGCAAGGTATTTGTCTGTGAATTGTAATTTATTAGTAAAAATACACATTTCTTGCACAAACTTCACTTTTCAGCTACAAAAGTTATTTATAGCCATCGCTTACTAGCTCGCGATCTAGCGGGATACCGGACGGGGCTTTCCGTATTGTAGGAGGAAGAAAATGTCGCACCATTCTTTAGTGGCGGTCTTTTCAAATAGATCTACATAAAACGGTATTACGGTAACTTATCAGACTGTCCGCTTGATACATTCAGACGATATTTTGCATTCTTTTCTTATGTTGGCCATCGACCTTCGACTGACCTCGGGGCCCCGCGGTTACAGACCCTCACTGCAAAACCGGAGGTCGCGGGTTCGATTCCCACCCGGGACAAACATTTGCGCGATGGACCCGTTTGTATGTTCCGAGTCTGGTCGTAATAAAAATATCTATATAAGTATAATATCGTTTGTATACATGTATGTTTTATCAGTTATTTTTTCATTTCTCAATTTGGAATCGGATAGCCGTGTGTGGAATTGTCCTCGGTTATTATTATTATTGCAAACCGATAGGCACGGTAGCTGATACAATAATAATAATGGTCTTCCTATCGGCACTTAACAAAGCATGTAATTGGATTGCCTATTTGTTTTTAATACGTTTCGTTGTTTAGAAACGATTGGATCAATATTTTACTGTGTACGCAATGCCAAATTTTAATATGAAATATGTAATTAATTATTAATTAACGTAAACGTAACATTAATTATTAATTAATAAGCAATTAATGTAATAATTAAATAATATTGTCTTTAATTTAATTATTATTACGTTCATTATACAAAAACTAAATTATCAATCTATTGATACTTTATTAAGTATAATAAATTATATAATAAAATAGTATAAAAGTAATATAATATAATAAAGCTGAAGGTTTGTTTAAAATATTAAATTAAGGTAATAATAATATTCCACGGAATTGGAAACGCGAGGCACAAAAAATATTCAGAATATATTTTATTAAATGAAAATAGTCGTGACCGAAGTAATATAGATACTACTTAATTCAACGAAATGATAACTTGTACGTATTTGTCGCAGCATATCCACGTTAGGTAAACGAGTTCGAAGCTAGAAGGTTTACAAGAAAAGGAATGTAAGAAAAATTCAACGCTGAAGATACTTTAGCGTTGACCTTCTGTATTATTTGCATAGATCAAATCAGAGCCGATGTAAGCGAATCCCATTTTGGGCCAGCGACTAACAAACAAACAGATGTGATGATAAATGGGATTATTCAAATAAGTAACGTTACGTAATGAAAATAGACGGGAACACCGTCCAACGTTGGGCCAAAGAATCAAAATGCATTTGGTTTTGGAACATTTTTCTCTTTTTTATTATTCCAATGTATGTACGACTCTTTTTGGAGTTTACTCCTTAAGAAACCATAAAAACCAAAAAATAAACCTAAACTACGCTCCTTACAAGCAGCTCTCAAGTATTATAATACTGGTACTAGGCTTACATGAGCACAAGGCGAGTCACGGTCCACGTGTTTCGAATAAAACTCTTTTATTCTGTGCTGCCATTACATTATGAGCTTCTGGTACTTTTATCCAACCAAAACGAATGTTTCTTTGTTATCATAATAAAATGATGAAACTAAAAAAAAATAACTACCTATTGAATTTTAAACATTATTTCAAATAAATTCACTTATTTCAAACAGGTTTTTTGTTTAAACTTCATAAAGCGTTTTTTCAATGTATTGCGTTTGACGTTTGGAGCTTACAAAAAAAAAAACAGACAGCCAAACCATATTCGTCCACAGATTACTAAAAACGTATCTCGCCAGCGGCTGCTAAGTGAGGCGCATTTCGGGAAACCGCACATTATCCCCGCGTGTGAACCGGAAAGGCTATAAAACCTCTCTATTATGCCCGCCCGAAGAATTGTCCCGTTAATATGTATATTTCCTGACACTGGAAACATAAAAGAAACTCTTTGTGTCACTTTATTTCTTATATATAGAACAATAAAGCAAGCACGCATCTTGTTTGTAACATTAATTGGTAAATTTTAATGGATGCAAGTGCAGAAGGACTCACCTTGATCAAATACGAGTAGGTCAGATATTGGCTAATGGGGATTTAAAGGTCTTCGACAATACGAAGAGATTGTCTCTCAGCCTACCCTAAAGGGACCTGGCGCGATGGCTATGGCTACTGCTTTACAGACCTGTGTGCCTGGTACAGTAGCCACAATAGTCTGAGGTCTAATATAGTTAACGATGAAGTTATTTAAGCATGCTAAATTGTCAGGCGGGAAATCTCATCCGCTGTTATAAGTTTAAAAATAATCTACAGATTTCAATTAATTTGTGTTTCGGCTTTGGAGTAGTCTAGTGAAGAATTATGTTCCGCTGGTAAAGATAGTGAAGTTGTAAAATAAAATGGAATAATATTGCGACACAATGGCCGCTCTACGCTTTTTATGCAGCTGTCTCACACATGACGTTGTGCTTCAAGCGAGTTTTTGCGTTACATAAGAGATTTTCCTCAAAGAAAAAATTAGGCAAGATAATAGATGTAACAGTTTATTAGTAAAGTTTTTGATCTGATTTTTTGAAATACATTTTCAACTTACCCGTTGTCCGCGTCTTTCACACCAATTAAATATGAGTTATGAAATGCCGTGACATATGACTTATAAAAAAATACATTTATATTATCAACGCATGTAAATTATTACTTCTGCATAAATACAATAAGCTATCCATGAATGTAGATAAATTTGATACAAAGATTTTGATAAATAACATAACGAATCAATTTTTTTTTTCAATCCCAATCGGCATTCGGCGGCATAATTCTTCGTGATCGTCACTGCATCCCGCTCTCACGCATTGCGCCATCTCAATGTCTCAATCTTTGTGCTCGTCACTGCATCCCGCTCTTACGCATTGCGCCATCTCTACTGTTCAATCTTCGTGTGTATCACCACATCCTGCTCTCACGTATGTCGGCATCTCTGTCATGGCAATTTTGATGCATAGTTCGCGCGCATCGTAAAATTTCCCTGCCATAAGTTTTCCATAACGCACCTAAAGTTGTGTAACTTCAAAAAGCTTTTACGATCACACGTATTTGCGATTTCTAAGGGTACAACGCGCGCCTAAAGTAAATATACGGCCAGTCACAAAAGGCCGTAGGTACACATTAGTACCCCACTACAAAGGCAGCTCTTTGTATTGTTAAAATATATCGCTGGAATTTCTCGGTCACTCCAAAATAAAATAAAGCTCTATCTTTTATTTCTCTCGATCACATACACTTAGAGAGGGAGCCGTGACGCGCATAGCTCGGGTACCACATAGCGTTAGTGTCCTAGAGGAGCAATTTCGGGGTTTTACACTACATCCGTCTTCGGTAATGTATTCTGTTGGTTTCTATTTGAAATCTATCCGAAAAGCGGTTCATGATAAATTGTATAGTATTTGCTTTTTTCTGGATAAAATCTAGGTGGTGTTTTTCAATATTTGATGAGGAACATTTTGTGTGGTGATGTAGAAATGCATTATATATCTTTATCTATAATACACTAGTGTTTAGTCCTGCCTTCACATGGGTAACAAAAGAAAATGTAAGGTGCAATTTTCGCCTAAATGAAAAGCTTAACGTTGGTGGAATAAGCTCCAGACCTCCATTGCGCAAGAGATATGCCCAGTAGTGGGATTTAACAGGTCACAACAAAGACCTTATAACCTTTATATATATATTGTTATGCAGGTATCTAAAAGAAAAAAGAAGAAGCTTTTACTAAGTCTAATGAAATCTGTTTCTACTAATGCGGAATGAGTTTGCCGCACGTAAGGTTTATTTCAGTAGCTATTTACGTTTAAGTGCAGTCAAAGAGAAATGAGCCTTAGTAGGTACACATATATTCAAGCCTTTTCCTACTTTAGTATAAATACGTTTCACTATAACAACTCTGACGTGGTGCTCTATCTGCCAGGTTAAGACATAAATGCTTACCCTAAATTGACCACATAGACTGTGGCCTTAATCCATTCCGTTACGAAAGGCGACAAGTATCCAGGAGGGTTGAAAAATATGCTTTCCGTTCGCAAGAGGTGACTGAATGATTGTCCAATTAATTAATAATATCATTCAACAAACTCGCCGAGTCGTGTAACTGAAGACGAAAATATCATTATCGTGGCTTATATATCAACGATGGTTAAGCGTTTGAAATTAGGCCTCCCACTCCAGAGGGTCTGGGTTCGAACCGTGCACGCGCCTCTGACTTGTTACGTGCGTTTTATAATTAAAATTTAAATATAACTCGCTATAACGGTGAACGAAACATCATGAGGAAACCTGTACACCTTACGGATGTTATAAAGTATGGAATAATTTCTGAGGTGAGTGAAGTCTACCGATCCGCACTTGGCCAGCGTAGTATACTATGGCCTAAAACCCGATCCAGCAGTGTTCAATGTAAGGATTAAAAAAACATATCAACGAGGTTTTAATTTGCTTTAACAGTTAAAAACATCGGCTGGAAAAGTAAGTCGAGTCGTAATGTTGTAATAAGAAAACAAACAGAGCAAAATGTGAAAAAGGTAACACAAAGTAAATCTTTTGAAGTCAATGTAAATAGTCATACATCTTTTGAAGCAGACTTTACGAGGGACGTGCGAATGTTTGCCGTTCTTTTAAACTCGGCAAAAACATTTTGTGCACCTTGTAAAACGTTCCCGTTGTATGCGGAATGAGAATGAGATACGGGACCCTTATTTATATATGTAGCATTATTTTATTTACCTTTTTAAGCAAGCCTTATTTAAAACTAGCGATTTAGTCGGCGTCATTTTATATGAATAATCGAAATAAAAGTAGTCTAAGTTACTCCTTATTACATCAGCTATCTGCAAATGAAAGTTCCGTCAAAATCCGTGCAGCCGTTCTACAGATTTGCCGGAACAAACAATAAAAAATGTTATTTTAGTATTTTGATATATGTATCGTGTATATATACATATTATGCCTTTAGTAAAAAGCGGTTATTTTAATATTACAAACAGACATTTAAATTTTATTTGTATAGATAGCTCGAATTCTGTTTAATAGATACCGAGAATATTTCATGTGAAAAGTCGCAAAGGAGCAGCCAGCAGTTACAACGTGGCGTTAGACCGAAAGGGCCCGTGGGAATGGGATTGTTAGGGTGAATTACTTCAGTTAGTAATAGCTGTTAATAAGAATATTAGTTGCTGAGTATTCAATTAGAACAAGATAGCAGGAACAAGACTATAGTAACATTAGTATATCTTAGTATAAGACTGGCCTGGTGGTCGATTGGTTACAGACCCTGACTGCAAAACCGGAAGTCGTGGGTTCGATTCCCGCACAGGACAAGCATTTGTGTGATGAGCACATTTGTTTATTCTAAGTCTAGGCGTAATAAAATATCTATACAATTATTATATCGTATGTACATGATGTATGTTTGTCAGTCGTACGGTTACCAGAACACAGGCATTCAATTGCCTAATTTGGAATCAGATAGCCCTATGTTGAATTGTCCCTAGTTATTATTATTATTATTATACCATCACGCCAGTTCCCTAATGGGGTAGGTAGGGCACAACGAGTGCCAAATATCACTGTCCTCACAAACCTGATGTGCTTCGTCTACTGTCATCACTCACTTCATGCATACACGCCGGTTTCGAAGGCCCTACTCTCCCGTCAGCCAGTGTCTGAACTATTTGGTCGAGATAGGACGGTCTAGGGCTCCCTTGTACCTACTATACTACTATTATATATATTTTCTTAAATAATTCAGCCCGGCAAACCGGCAGACAGGCAAACAACAAGCAGGCGCTTGGTCACCGTCGGCTATGGATACTTGCAATGTTCGAGAAGTAGCCAATGCGTTGCCGGCTGTGGAGGAGATATTATACGTGTAATATCTTTTGTAGATCTAAGCCCTGTAACCACAACGCTCGTGCATACTCTCAACCATTGCAGAGTAGTACAGCGGCATGCATACAACATGGCGACGCACAGTTTACGGGCGACTTGGCACGTTTTCGATTCTATTTTAAACCAATGAATTGTTAAAACTAGCGATGGGATGGGATACTCGACGATTTTTCAACTACTCGTATTCGGTCGAATAGATCGATTCCAGCGCCGAGAACCTGAGAGTATACGACTAGAAATGTATGCTTTTCTTAATTAAGTATGCAATTAAGGTACATCCATACTTTCCGTGGACACTGCGGCCAATTTTTTTTTTTTTTAACATCATACATGTAATACACAGGCATATCCTAAACATTACATGTGCTAAGGTGTTGTCTACATACATTTATAAAGGCCTGTGCACATTGTTATCTAACTTAAAATAAGACTGAAGTCGTGCATGGAAATGTGTTGCTCTGAAACAGGTTTATACTCAGCTCGGTTTAAATCAAACCGAGTAATTCGGCCAAATCGGAGTATCACTCTGTACTCGATTACTCGGTATGACTTCAACTCGGCCCATCACTAGTTAAAACGTATCCTTTACAATGCGACCTGGAGGAACCAGGGATGGTTTGATCAATTATGCACCAACTAATTCTGATACTGTCTTGCCGATACGAGGACGTAGGTTCCACATCTTGTGACGTGACGTCACATTGGACACGTTTCCTCAACGGCCTTTTGGTCTAGTGGTGTGGACTGTGGCCGCTAAGCCGGAGGTCGTTGGTTCGGTTACCAGCGAGCACGAAAATTTTTGTGAGGAGTACATTTGTTTGGTATGGAACGGGGTGTGATAAAAGGGTGTGATACATTTACATATGCATGTTTATGAGCTGTCCGGTTACCGTAACACAGGCATTCAATTGCGTAAATTGCAATAAATAACCCTACATCTACCTGTTTCCTTGCAATTGCGATATTTTGAAAAAAAAAAGGAACACTATCAAATTCCATTATCAGGTCCGTGTAAAAGCGTCAAAATCACCGAACATTCGACTTAACAGGGCTCTTAACGGGTTATCTCGAAAACACCTTGAATAATTGATTGCATCAGCCCGCCTTGCGCTGCGAGATCCGCTTATTAAGAATGCAATGATTTTAAATAGGATCGGAAGAATTTTGCTTTGCAGAGTTTGTATTGAGTATTTTTCCGGCACCGATCAAGTTTTCTGTTATTGTATGTAAATAATTTAAATTAATATTTTTTCTACGTCCATATTTCATAGATACTCGTAAATGTCTGGTAAAACCGATGTGTTTGTTGTAAGAAAAACATTGAACAAATTGTTTTTGCATTTGTTACATAATTTTCAACAATATGAAACTATGTAATATGTATGTTTACGATATCATTTCAATTTTGTACAATTATAAGGAAAAAATATAATTTACATAAATGTGGACAAAATGTATTATGTTGTTTGAAAAAGAAATATCAGTTCTCTGTCAGATTCTTGTTATCATGTAGACAGTTTAGATGTTACCAATTTTTTGCTCAATATTAATTGTAGTATTCCCATTTGTGATTATTTTAGTTATTTCATCTAAACAAGACATCTTTTTGTGCTGATTAATATTTTATTTCTGAGAATTTTATATATTTATGTTGACGATAATGATTCTTAAAAAGCGCTAACATCAGAAATGCAAATCCCAGCTTCCAGTCACTGCATTTTGAGATTGATAGCGGACATTAGTCAAGCGACAGCCGGGTAAGGTGTCTAATGTATGACGCTCTCCCTTCATCCGATAACGTCATTGCATCGAAAGGTCCATCCATCAATAATACCAATATAGGTATGGTAAGGTAAAGTTATTTTTACTGCAAGCTGACTAATGAGCACATTTGTTTGTTCCGTGTCTGGGTGTAATAAATATATCTATACAAGTATTATATTGTATGTATATCATACTAGTTGTTAACCCCGGCTTCGCCCGCGTGTTCAAAATAGTAATGATAATAATATGACAATAAAAAAAGTGTAACAAAATAATTTATTTATTGAAGGAAAGCTCTCAAAAAAGAAACATTTTCCCGTTTTGGCAACATTTTTCATTGCTGCTCCACTCCTAGTAGTCGTAGCGTGATGTTATATAGCCTATAGC
>DWDX01002241.1:0-15723 GCA_018245675.1 Agara michaeli
GTGTTATCCCTATATTTATATCTTCAAGATTCTATATTGACCGCTGTTTTTTTAATTAAGTTGGACCCTCGTACGTCCGTTGTTTATAGTCGTGGTGCGGTCGCGACGCCCGAGGTTGCCGCATCAATAGTTTTGTTCTGGCGGCATGTGCGGTCCATTATTGCTATCATTCAAACATCGAAGTCATGCACCCGTTCAATCAAACGCTCTTCGAAGCGCCGTAACATCTTCTCTCGTATACAAAAAAAGTCTCTTTGTATCGTTCGAATCTACTCACCATTGCTTCTTTTGTAGCTATTAAAGTAATATCTGTTTTTTTTTTGAAAATAAAACTGTGAATTTTATTTTATCGACTCGCTCCGCCGAACGTAGCTCATCCAATGTAAAACAATACGATAGGCATCGGCTGAATGCGATTAAAAAGAGATTTAAAAATGTTTCCTAAAGGCATTAATGCAATTCAACTTTTGCATGGTTCATCTTAAGTGCAATATCTTGTAGCGAAAGTTTCAATAGTAAATAAATTATTGGTGCTTAGTGACCTTCGCAAGTACCTTCTTATACCGCGTCTAATATAATCGTAGGTACTTCATTTAAGCTGCCTTTAGAGACTGAAGTAGTCTGGAGGCGTGTTAAACTAATTGTTGTATACCTACTAACTCGGTAAGAAGCATTGTCTAACATTCGTTGTGATTATGGAGACGAACTTATAGATTTATGTACCTTGATCAAAAATACCTAATAAATTGTTCCCCATACCATAGTCCTCCGGAATGAAATGAATACGAAAATTATAATTGATTTAAGTTTTACGTAGACTTTTTTTGCTACATATAACATAGTAAATATTTTATTCTTTACACGGAGGGTGTTAAATTTATTATCTAATAATGTCTTATTTGTTGTAGGCGGCAGTATTTGGTTGTAAAGTATATAACGATACTGTGCGCTACAATTAACTTTGACTCTACATAATATATAAGATGTACAGATGTGCAAGGACGGTGTAAGTCAACACAGGGTGGCTACTAGCTGGTGCTTCGTCGGTAAACAGCACCAATTAACGTGGCTCTCAAAGCTACATACGGCGGCAGCTTTCAACTTCAACGGCATAGGGTTACCATGATAAAAAGAAAATTAGATGCTGCGCCAAAAATTCCGGACATTTCATCTTACCTAACTTACGTGCTTGTTAAGTGCGCCTTTTTACTATATTAAAAGGAGAAAAAGGATTTGTTTATACTGGAATAAAGGCCGATTTACATAAGAAGATTCTCTCGCCCGCGTTCTTTGATCTCGTTAAAGATAACAATTATACGGTATGCTCGCTCAGCGTAGACAATTGCTGTGCCTCACTACATTTCAAAAACAAAACATATACTACTCACATAAATATATATTGCAAATACTATCAATGGTCAGATATTACTGCGTGAAGACAAATTGATAATCTATGCCTACCCCGTTAGGGACCTGGCGTGACGGCATGTTGTTGTTTTGTTGTTGTTACAAATTGATAATTAAGACTACACAAATTATGTACTAAATGGGTATTTTTCGAGTATATTTAAAATTAATATTTATGAAAATGCAGGTACACAAAACGACTAACCTTTCTAAAAACTTGAATATCAATTTTTTTATTGTAAACTGGAAGTAATTCCCATGTTTGTTATACCGTTATTCTGATTTAAATATTAAAACATTTATCTTCGACAATCGTTGACATTTAGATGAATTCAACCATTTAAATTGCTTTGTATACCCACATTTAACGTGCAAGTTTTACATCTACATACCCTAGTATGTGCATATAATACATACCTACTCTCCTGTTTTTTAATATTATGATTTCATTTTCTTTGCCAACATTTATGTAACCCTTGTTTAAATTTTTATCTCTATCAAATTAATTCAAAAGTCTCTAAATACAGAGTTACTTTAAATAGCCCACTACTAACATTTTTACGCTAGTTTCTGTAGGTCGCGAGAGTAGCATATTCCAAATATATGGCTCTAATGTAGAATATTGAATATACGATTAGTTGACAACAGGAATGGATCACGGCGATAGCGGGGTGGACTGTTTAAAGTGACGATATCCACACACGGTCAAGGACGGTTCACCAGGGACCACACTCTGATGATTATATTCGGTCTAGGGCTCTATGAAAACTTGGAAAAAAAAACAATCATGGTAACCCTCACGTGGCACTGTTAGACCTTTTATTTCAGTGTATATCTATAGATATAGACCTAATACTCAGCTTGGCGTTTGTGCGTTCCCGCATGCGCATACGCCGCCCCAACTATTTGTCGGCTCAATTGTTTCTTCCTCACTCATTTTCATAATGTCGTGCATAATTAGCACAAATGAGAAAATTTAAATTATACATCACCGCGTTTAACTTTGAAACAAACAGCTTAATTGAGCAGCGTTGCGTAGACAAGAATCATCTTTTATATTTAATTAATTAATGGAGTAAAATTTTGTTATTTCAGATGAATCGTTTCTCTTTTTATTGAAATATAGAACATCTATAATAAATGCGATTATGTACTATAGAAATTACTAGTATATCGGGAAACTGATATTATTGACTGACCCATTTTCTAAAGAAATGTACTTATGCTACAGTTAATTTGAAAAAAAATATCTTATTTTAGTCTAATCGAAGTGCCATTAATAAAATTAGAACCTAAACAGTAACCCTTTCAATGAGAACTTACGTCGTTAATTCAAAGTTATTACCCTGATGTCAGAAAAAAATGATCCTTTGAATTCTTTGCAAGATTAATATTATGTCATTTATATTATAAGAAATAGGCATTAAAGAATAGTAGCAAATAGAGATATCTGATATTGAAATTTAGCAATACAAAATCTACATTTCTTTTGATCTGTTATTATACCATTTTTTACACGTTGATATATCTAGTAGGTTCCGATGTGAGGCGTAGATAGCGTCCTCGCGAATCAAAAAACAATACAAAAGTAACTGTGTGTTTATTCCTTAAGCACGATAATATTTTTACGTTCCCGTATTTTAAAATAAGACTGTTTACGATCTTGTATTTATTTATTTTCGTTCCAAGCAAATCCTTCGCGTTCTTCTTGTCACGGGTTGTGTTGGTGTGTCTTTTTTATTATTATTTCAGACGCGTTAAATAATTAAGTTCGCATTATTTCATAGTTAAAAAATTACAGTAACACGTGTATAGTAGGATGAATGAAAGAAATATTACGTTTTTATAGGCGGCAATCTAGGTCATGACGATTATTGAGTATTTTTAAATTAGAACGTCTTGGTATACGGGTCTGTAATTTGTTTTAATTTCTTTTTATATTTTGAGTTTCTTTTGTATATTACTAATATAGGTTAAGCATATTTTGTACTAGCACATATATGGACTTTGTCTGAAATAAAGATTATTATCATTATTAGATGTTTCCATTTGGACTTGTATTCGGAGATCATATAATTAGTGAAGACCTTTTATTTGCATTACTATATCACACCATAAAGTTACTCTCATGGTGTGTTTGTCTTATTCTAGAACGAATAAATTATTGTTGTAAGAATAAATTAGGATGCGTGTAGTAATTGCAGTCAGGTTGATAGTCCGATCTTCAATGGGAGATATAACAAAGGCACACCCTTGAAGCGCGCCGCATCGCGTCGTGATCCGAGAAAAAACTACGACAACCCTTTGGACAAGCGAAGAATTCGCGTCGACCGCAACAAGAACAAATTGAGCGCGAACGCAAACTATTGTGCGGTACGATTTGCCGAGATAACTCCCGTGTCGAGGAGCGCGGGCGCCGGAGCGTCCGTGCGCCGCCGGACGTCCGCGGCTGACGTACGGCATCGCGGGCCCGCGCGTGTCCGTGAACTCCATCGTTACCATTACCGGCTACATGCAGTTCAACTAACGATGGTGTTAGTATCGGAGAGCGATGTATGCGAAGCTGGAGGCGACGTCCGAAGACGCGGCTGAACCGTTGTTTCAGTAGTGGTTCGCGCGGGACGCGTCTCTGTTATAAGGGGGGGTCCCGGGCAGCGCGCGCTCAGTGTGCCCGAGTGTCCCGTGTTGCGTAAGCGCACTCTATTGAGTGTACGTCTCTCGTCTAGCCGATCCCGCACGCACTCTGAAAACATGCAGCTCGTTCTCGCCACCTGTTTCTTGCTGTTCGCAGCCTCCCTCGGGCCCGTTGCAGGTAGGTTCACGTTATGTCATAATTAGTTCATATTAATATAAATCGTACTTGATTTTTGACTAAATTATTATATAATAACGGTAAATCTAAATCTTCAAATCTTTCAAATGAATACAATAGTAGAATATATTGTATGCTTTGAAAAGATTTACGCACGCGATGCTAGTTCAAATATCAACTTTTTACTTAACTTTTTAAGCAAAAAGTATTGATTGTAGGTACTATGAATAATTTTCAGACTACTGACTACATATAAAGTCAGCATAGACCGAGAGAATTAAAACGCCCAAAACTACAAAGTTGCACAAGAAACTTTCAGTCGTACGTATTAACTACAAGTAAAATATAATCTATATAAATATCAGATTATAAGCCATATAAAGTGCCAGGTGCGACTATAGTTTATTCGACCTAGTCCTAATCGCGACCGCGGTACGATGTCCCCCCAATTATTGTCCACCGGCTGGCGGCGATCTAACTTGTGGTCTGCTCATTAAATTTGGAGCGACAACTGCGCCTCACTGAATTGAATTTACGATAACTCTTAATGTCTGCAGGATAATGTTACTTATTCGAAATTACACACCTACATTACTTTACGTTTCAAAGCCGAGTAGATCGAAGACGGGTCGTCTTCCGCGTATTAAAACGAAAAAAATAGAATCGACTAACATCTTAAAAAATACAGTCCAATTGCGAACTTCCTCCTGTATTGAAGTCAGTTAAAAATAGAGTAATTTTAACCTAAAAAACAATAAATTATCAATGTGTCGCATAACACATGGACAGTTATTACTAGAGTACTAGTTACATTTTCATATTTTAAGTTTACATTTGCACAGTTTTCCGTACAAATAACGAGGAAAATTATGTCCTAAATCATCATTTATGTATACTTGTGAAGCAGCAGCATAGTTTTGAAACTCTGAACTCTCCTGTAAAAACACATCGAATTTTCCAAATCCGAACCCAATTATTGAAAATACGAATAATCGAAACATCGAAAATATTATGTGTATGTAAATTTATCTAGGAATACTTATATAACTGGAACGAAAACTGGTATGTCGTAAGGGACGATCATTCCTTTGAGCTATTCCTATTATCTAATTATTTTTAAATTGCTATCAATTAATTTTATCATTACTATTGCATGATACAGACAGGATGTAGATCACTTTATTATGAAATCTATCGGGTGACATTAAAATGACACAACTCCAATGCTTTGATTCACACGTCTTGTATAATATGATATGTATGAAACATTATTAAAACGTCATTATTATATTCTCCTTTGAGGTATGAAATATGTAGGTACTCAACAAAACCGTTATTGCCTACGTATAAGAAGTCAAATCTTTACTGCGCATTTATAAGCAAAATTAAGAATGAATTTTCGCGACGGATAAATTAATTGTCAAAATTATTCATGTATTACAACAGCATCAATCAATACATAAGAAGCAAATAACTTTAAAAGGAATCGAAAGTAAAGTAAGGCACAGTAACGATTGTATAGAAAAAGAAATTTAAACTTCAATGAAATATATTTAATGAAATATTAAACATAATTAAGTTTTAAATTGAATATTAAGAATTTAAAAGAAAAGGAGAGTCAAAAACAATTCCTGACAATTCTTAATATATATGAAAATAAATCCTTTTTAAATGAAACAAAAAATACAAAATGAAAGCGAGCCTCAAACAGCAAAGCCGAAGTTGTGGCGCTATGTAGTGGCGGTTTCATTGGAATGCGATAAAAATTGTTAAGTGGCGTAGCGCCTCCGTAATGCGTTACTAGTTTAAGGTTGTTGTGACCTAAGGGTCCTCGACCTTCATTGTTCAACCTCTATTACAGTGCAATGACTGCTGTGCCGACAACTTACATTATTTTTAATTACACCACCCGAGGAGTGGAATTTTCTATTTCCGGAAGATTAGCTTTGCCCACGTAATCTGAGTGCAATCAACATGTTATATTATTACTTACGTTGCATTTTTTACGACAAGATTTATGCAATGTTGTAATTTTATAATAAGATACAAACATCTTCCATTTTAAAATTACCGTATGGTTTTTAAATATCTGTTGTGATAACTTTTACTACTGAATAAATGAGGTGTATAAAATAAAAGAAATATTCGTAGACAGCAGCATAGCTTCAAATGTCATATGGCAGTTAGACAAATCTGATTTAATACATTATTAAAACGGCTTGTCACATAATTATTTTTTTGTTAAAATATATGTATATAATGCAATAGAAAGTTTGTAGTAATTAACCGCGGGCTGTTCAAGGCGTGATGCACGTTTCACCCCGACTGTTGATTCAAGTGGAGTCCTCGTCGAGGAATGTGAGGTCGGAAGTGCAGAACAATAGTATAGTTATTGTACTCGGCTCGCACAACCTCGCATAACCCACATTTACATGAGCTTGAACTTTCATTGCAAACATGAGATGCGGCAATCATATTAATGAGGGAGATTTTTTTTCCCTCAGAAGCACAGATCATACTAAATAAACCATATAATAAGAGTTTTCAGTAAACTAAAAACAAAACTAGGGTCGCTAGAAACATTTAGTGTTTTTACTTGAGAAGAAGAATTTGAAATAATTGGTAATATAAATACCCATTGCTATCGAAATTCAACATTTAATTTAAGTATCGTATATTTCTGAATTTGTTTAAACGTTAATATATTTTGAGCTTTAAAAAAGTAATAAAAAAAGGAATTAGTATACCGAGTCTTTTCCGTTCAATTCCACCCACGCTGTTGGATTCAAACTATTGAATACTTGAATGGGCAATACAATGCGACAGCTGGAGGCAGCAACCTGGATTGTTCTGCATAAACCCTTTGGCAACGCACATTCAATTTATTGGTATAATACAACTATAATATAAAATGCTGTAAGAGTCAAGCTTATAATTATTCTGATTTGTAGAATAACATAGGAAATTATACTATTTCCAATAAGTAATATTTTCTTCAACGAAATGGAATTATAAAGTAAACCATGCAATTAACTATTAGCACATTTTAAATATTTGCAGGCAAGTACGGGTCACAAGCCGAAATAGTAATTATTTTCTTCAAACAGTTTTTACTTGATAGAACAACAAACAAATATACTTTCGCATTAAAATATTAGTATCGATATTTTTAAAATTTACTACAAGTTATGTAACTAGGTGCACGAAAAAATATCTTAGAAAAGTGCCGTTATGTTTTTTGACATGTGGTTTAATTGCTCGTTTTGTTAAAAAAATATAATCTTATAATATCCATCTCGTATTAAATGAAATATTTTTATTTATTTATTTTACATAGAATTTTTTAGACAGTTACGTTAAATTGGCACAGCAAGCTTCACGCAGAAATATGAAGGATTGGTTCATTAGCATAAAATGCCGCAATTTTTACATCATAAACATCAATCAACATTCGATGCGCTTTCATAATAATTCGGTAACAACAAAAAGTTTCAAGCTATTAAGTGTGTTCCGTACCTGCTTCTATTTAACACTGTAGGTAAATGTATAGATAATAGCGGTCGGTCTCCGCCTCGGCCAAATTGTCAAAAGTCAATGACACGAGGCTCGTGAGCACGACTTATTGGAGTGCAGCGAATTACTCCATCGAGGAGTTCGAGTTGGTAATATTGTGAGCCCGCGAGAGGTAAACGAATCAACACACAGCGATCAACATAGCCGGGAGCGATTCCGCTAATGAGTCGTATCCGCGGTTATCGGACAGGTTATCGACTGCTATGTAAAAACTGTGGAACGGAAGTGACTTGGGGAAAAAATAGCGAGGGGTGAGGGGGGAGCGACAGGTGCAGGGGTTCAACGGCCGTCGCCGAGTCGCCGCGGAAGGATTGGCCTGCCGCTTCCATGGAATAACTTTATCGCTTATCTATCTATACGCAGCATTGATTAGTCCAAGCACGGTCGTCGATTCGTGCCATATGTGATGCGACCATATTTTTTACACGACGCCGCGCGCCTTTTTATCTTATAGGCAGTTCTGATTTAATGTATTTGAAGGATAGATTATTCATTATTATTATTCGGAAAAATTCAGTCTGTGTTATTGTAAAAGTTACTGTGCAAAGTTTATTTGAATACTCATCGTAACAATCGTTTTATGTTATCTACGTGTAACTAACGGTTAGTGTACAAAAATGTGTTACTCATTATATTTCATACAAAAAAATTAAAATGAATTTTAGCAAAGCTGATCAATAATCAAAAATTCTTTGTGGTCACGAGTCTTAAACGTGAGAACACGATAATAATACATAATGTTATGAATGTAGATGTAACAAAGATTGTGAACCGACACTGCTCTTAAATTCAACTCATCCTATTCGCACAACATGAGAGTAGGTACTATAAATTTGTGTATAATAAATACTTTAAATTTCACAATAATTTAAAAAACATGTATGTATAATAACAATTTTATACGTGTTATTTGATATAATATAATGGCCTGTCCATTATATTATACTGGTAATATTTAAAAGTTGCTTGTTTGTGACTAGCGATTGCTGAGCTGCAGGCGGTGGGTTCGATTCCCAGTCAGGACAAATATTTGTAAGGTGAGCATAGGCAATTATTTGGTTTAAAAAATCTTCTATATTATTCATAACATGCATGTATAAAGATACATGCCGTCACTAATTGACTTATTGATAATCGCAGAACCTAAAGTACTAAAGCTAAAAACATGAAATTTGGACAGTCCGATGCTTTTGTAACGTAGGCACCCATAGAGTATTTTTTGATATTCCACTTCTTAAAGGGTTAAATAGTTGTTGAAAATATGTTTAAAAATCCGGCAATTTTAAACAAATTACTATGAAATCTGTAAAAAAAATCATTAACTAGTACTTTTCAAACGTAAAGTCAATGGGCATCTTCTATACAAGCATGCCTGTATTAGCGACCACACACCGTTATAAGCACAAGAATGGGACGAAGAACCGTGAGGAGTCCGACGAAGATCGCGTAGTAGAATCCCAGCGCGTACCGTATGTAGATCGCGAAGTCTTCTAACAGCGTAGAGAAAGACCATCGAGCGGATTTTGGTGCGGTAAGAATCCCGTAACTCGGTATCTCTCACAAGTCACCGCGGTATCTATTGAGGGTTTCTCCCCGTAACAAAAAATAAGGTTAGCACGCTACATCATAGACCACATCATCGCTTTCCATCATGGGAGATTGAGATCAAACGCTAGCGGATACAGCGTGAAAAAATATCGTTTATCCGCTATCTGGTGACCGTAACATAATATATTGCGTATACATCATTACTCTGTGGTTAATGTTAATATCTATGATTTGCAATCTTTTTCCGTGGGTAGGTACCTAATCGTTAATCGAAATAGATGGCAATTATATCCCATAACAAATGATACTTGTTTTTTAGAATCCAATGATAGTGTTTGGAAAATACCTAACTTTTTCCTTGTATTAGGTACTTTTTTATTGACACATTGAAGACTAAACTGAATTGTTGTGAAGTGCGAATATTACTTGTAATATGCTGTAACTTATACAACAAAACGTAAACGAAATGTATAAGGTAACAAAGTGTATAATTTATTCCTTGGAATCCGACCTTCAGAAGGACTCATAACTATAAATTTTAGAGGATTATTAGCAGTCGCGAACGTTTGTTTGCCTCGTTGGGCAGAGCGAGCCGCATCGGGTTTGATTACTAAAAATAGTCCGGTTGGTGCATTCCTCGGCGGGGCGAGGGGGGGGTGAGCAGCGCAAGGGCGGGATGAGCGGGGTGAGCGCGCGCCGTCCTTACTTCGTCTTCTCCGCTTCGTTCGTTCGCCATTATCTCGATCCCTTTTTTGCGTTTCGATCGTTATCCGACCGCGAACAATTCGATCGATGTTCCCACGGACAGCGGCAATCAACAAGATTCGATAGAACTTCAAATTGCGGGTTTTTTACGATACGCCGAATTGGAACAATTGAAGTATCGTTTGTTTCTTTTGAATCGATGGAGGCGCAAGATTGTTTGATTTCGCCAGACGGTTCACTTGTCACGTGTACACACTTATTACCGCTGATGTAACCGATGATGCAGATAGGCTAATTCTAACAAAAAATGTTCCAATCCACGATTGCTACTTATCGTTACTTGTTTAAAACTATCTAGTAGTTTTTCGTTGTTAATTGTTTTTCATTAATTATATTTAGGCACGGTGTAGTGTGCGCGGACTGTTACACGGCCGTGAGAGCGTGGACGTCTTGTCCTTGTGGCTTGTTGCCGGAGTTGGCGTAATGTACATGGGTACCGCGACCGATACCAGTGCGCGCGACTGGTTTGCGTTATGTAATGCAACGCGTACACGAGCGCTATGCACCGCACTGCGCCGGCGCGCGGCGCGACATGCAGCCTCCATGCCGGCGCCAACATATCACCACTCACACTACTTTAATAGCCTCACTTGTTATAGGCATATTTGTTTGCAATTAACATACGCGGCAATTCAAACGTATCTCGAGAATATTTATCCGACCATTGACGCTCCTATTGCGTTTACCTGAACGCAACTCTAGAACAGCGCGACTTAATCTCTGGTTACTTCGTCGTAAATCGTAATCTGATCCTATGTCGGCTGTTCAACTTTTTAACTATTAATCGCGCACGTTTCAGTAAAGAATTCGTAACGAGCCGGACCACCCTTTGAGATTTTGGTTTCATCTTTATTTATTTTCTTGATCCGCTTAGAACTTCTCTACTTTCCTGATGCGTTTGTGTGTTTACATTTAATTTCACACTCGAATTCGGTTCGTAAAAATATCGGACTACGGTGGTTATTAAGAAAAAAAATTAAGTATCTATGATAAACGTTTTAATATATTTGATTGGTCGGGCCGCTTGATGGGCGGCGGTGCGTGAGGATCCCGCGACTAGGTGTACTATTTATAGAGTCGCCAGTGTGAAGTCGGCGACCGGTTGTGCAACGTGCACCCTGCTACCGCACCCACCGTCCACTTAATGTCTTATTTTAAATCGACTCATAACCCGTTCAGAACGAATCACTTATGCATTAGTAACTTTTAATTACGATCCCTTAAGCCGCATTCCAATTCCATATCACAACGCACGTTCGCCATTTGATTTCTCGCCCGTGAGATTATTGAAGGAAACGTAATTAATACATCTGAAAGGAATATTCGATACGCATCTATATGAGGCAATTATTGTTAGATTATAACGTATAATTGTAATTATTTATGCATATGAATCAGATAATGCAGAGTATAACTCGTTGAGGCGTTACTTCCACTTTCAAAGCCATATATGGAGTATGCGCGCCGGACAAATAGTCGGAAGCATTTGTTTAATTACGCTGAAATAGCAAGAAGTTACCCTTGCTAGCCAGTTTTGAATACATAATTATAGTAGGGGTGAGGATTTGCAATTATAATTATCTAGCGGGGCGTCTAATTATTCTTTGTAATTATTTTACAATTATCTAGCTTCATATAAATTGCTAATAAGTGGTATACAATTTAAGTTTTTAAATGGAGACATTCATGAAGATATACCTATCCCAAAATTGTAAATTAACTTTTTTTGGGTATTTCTATAAAAATAAAGATTCCATTTTGTTCATTATATCTCTCTTATTTTGTTTAATATACATATTTTCACTGATAGAATAACTGATAGAAGCCTAATGAAGAATGAATTTACGTAGTTTGTCGATAAGTATGAGCTTAAATACCTTTACGACCGAAAAGCGATTGAACGATCAATCGATGCTCGTAGGTAAATTCTTACGTTGGTTAAAGTGAATTCTATCACGTTAGACAATTGTGTAGTTCAGTCCTTTCGTTACGATATGTTATGGGGACATACAACCTATACAGGTCGACGTGCCTCCACTCGGAAGGCTCGAGCCTACTCACCCAAATACGGTATGTTAATGTATTACTCGATTAGCTATGTATTTACCAAAGCAGATACTAAACACTCGTTCGGAAATGTTGGTTACATGAATATAGGTGTACAAATTAATGTCGCCCGGATGTAGAATGAGCGGTAACATCCTAGTAAGTTACGACAAATCGTATGCTAATTATTCAAATGTAAGTTAGAAGAATCGAGTGAGTGAACGTTACAAGAAATTTAGATGGGCCACGGTCTATGATAGCGTCTCGCTGGCCGACTCACGGAGGCCTCATTGGTATTCGTCTCTAAGCGTCTCGTGCCGGAATCTCGCTACGTAATAATAAATACAACTTCCTTCCATTCGGACCTGAATGGTGTTATAACAAGAATTTTGAGCGGTACGATTTACTGATACTCTTTGCTTTAATATAATTAAACTAAATAGGATGAGCCGTACCGTATGGTAGCAAAAAAAGTAGACATAATCAATTGTCAGTAGGTATACTAGATTTAAAAACGGCGACACTTCTCTCAGCCTCTTAATCCAGTCGATTAAATAAATCAGCACATGGCTCGCCTGGTAGACCAAGGCCTTAAAGTTTCTTACTATGAGAGGAGACCAGCGTCCAGTAGTGGACCAAATCAAGGATTAAAGAGCTATTCGATTGCATGTGTGTGTGTAATATGTATAAATATAACATCCATTAACGTTGGTGGTTGTTACGAAAATGACGTGTTTTTTTTTCAATGAAAATATGGTTCCGTTCAAAGCAGTTACGCATCGAATTAGATTTGCAAATGAAATAGTGGTGATGCTTAATATGAATGACGCCTTCGCGATGTGTCATTTCGCAAGGAGTGCTGGGCAGGCCGTTAGCGTCCGGTACGTTGGATGAACGGGCGGATATCCGTTTAGGCTCCGTTGTACCTACTACCTACTACCCACTATGCTTATACCATTATATCCTGTAAATTACAAAAGATATACTACGATTGTTCATTGAACTGTATTGACAGTATAATGTATGAGGGATGCGTGAATTTTTGAACAGGTCCAATAGGACCGTGTTCATTTAGTTTCTTTTTGAGGTTCGTCTGAATTCGGCCGGGCTATAAACTGCATCATAACATTATAAGGCCGAAAATGTTTTATTAATAAATGACCAGACCGACTACGTGGTGAGATAAGTACCTACGAATAAAAATTCATGACTCTCTTATAAAGACTTGTTCAGTATTAACACAGCAACGTGTACGTATTTTTAGTTTAGGTAACGTTATTAATCTATTCGTGAATAGCATTTACTTGCTAATTACAATAATAAAAATGTTCGTGATACCCAAATCGTAATGAATGTATTGATGCCTACACAAAACGTACACGAAAATTGAAGGATTGACTAAAAAACTTTTAGGAGAATCTGAAAGCGATATCTAAGAGGGCGCGTTATCGTGATGTCTGGTCAGAGTATACCGATGTGGCCGGGAGCGTGGCGCATCAGTATGCCGCGCGCGCGCTGCACGCGACGTGACCCGCCTCGCGGCCCCACTTGCGCTTGCTGCTTTAAACGAAACTACCTTTGGTTTGCTTAAAAAGCCTCACCTGCGCCAACACTGCTACGACAATATCAATCTCAGTACAACGCCACAGACTCCCCATTTCAAAAACAAAGCACACGCGTCTTTCCTTTTTTTAAGTTTACGTTCTGTTAGTCTCCAATCCACTTCCTAACGCTTTTAACGATCGCTTGTTATAATGATGTATTGCTACTTATATTGTATTATTGCATCGAAATGCACTACATCGTAGCCGTGGAAGGAACTGGTAGACATTTATTGCATAGTTGTCCGAGATCGATGCGCATCTGCGATGCGTTCACGTTGACAGTTGTACTATGGCAAGTACGGCGATATATTTTATTTCCATGAATTATTTTTTTTCAAATAGAACTTAGTTATGTAAATGTTTGAAATGAGGTAGCGCGTACGTACATTACCCACCAAGAATATAAGTATGGAAAAGAAGGTTAAGTTTATTATATACAACATTTACCGTGTTCGGTATCACCGATAAAACGTTGGAAATTTAAACCGATGCTAAGTTCTGCAGCACTTCCCCGAATCATATCTACAAAAATTTTAATCGACCTTCGGGTATATTAAAAAATTGGTACGTTCAATTTATATTCTTAGTATTCATATATGTAGCCTAGCTTTTACGGCTTAAACATTATGTCCTTGGACAACATCCTGTTCCCGTTTGATCGTTCTACCGTCCGTGAGCTGGGCTCTATTAGTAGCCAACAAGACTTCTTGGATGGTTACACACATTATATTATGTACATGTTATCTGCGACAGGCATAGATACGAGAGCAAGCACTTCGTCTGCATATTGGTTTTTGATGCAAAAACGTCGACCGATGCGAGGGTTTGCGACAGTCAGCATTGAGAAGATGTTATAAAACGTAAGAGCGAAGTGGTCGAGTAATGCGCGTCATTGTTTATGCATGAGCATGCATTATTCATGAGTCCCGATGGCACCGAGCTCCTCTAATAGCTCGCGAAGCCCAGTAGTTGAACTTGGCAGGACAACAAAGTCGCAATCCCAGTTGTCAGAAACGAGTCGCGATGTATTCATGACTTCTAAAACCTTCGTACCTTATCGGGCATATAGGCATACTTGTATCCGCGTTATACTTCCAATAAACTTTCTGCGTTCATGAGATAACGTACTTAATACTTTTTTTATGCTATTCACTGGCTTTTACAGTTCTTAAAATCAACAGGAATAATACAGTAAATTTTAGAACAATAAAAACAAAAACGATTGTAAAACAACTATATCTTATTTAATTGAACGCAGGTAATAATAAAAGACGAGACATGTGAATAGAATTTTAATGGATTCCCTCTCTAAAGTTTATTTTATGGTCGCGAATTAGACTGCTATAATATTTATAAAGCTGCTAAAATTTTAATACTTACTCTTACAAATGGATATGAAAAAAAATCAAGTCGTGCATATGACGCTGTACCCATGTATAAAATAACTTGGAATTTAAATACTTAAAGCTTATATTTAAAGACATGCCAATTATTTGATATCTCTTAGCAGTAAATCCTTAGATTGCGACAGGTTTATTTTGTATAATTATCGGTAGGTCTTTGGCCGACGGAGATTTTTTGCTTCGATGTAAAAGGAAACGAATTTTTGCATAACGTTCACAACTGTTGGAATGGGGATCAAGATACCCATCAATCTAATGATTTATTGGCGTGGCAGGGAAGTATGCAAATCTGACGGACGCCGTTAATTTTCCATATCTTTCAACATGCACCCGACACGGCACAGGATGCATATAATTGCGTTTTATTAATCGCGTTCTGGATAGTTATTAATCAAGCTCAGCGGGTTCACACATGATATAAACTAGAAGAAGTCACGATGCCGCGTGAGTTATACCATTTTCGACCTTAGCCTGATAACAATATTAGCTCGGTTCCACGCCTTCGTAATATTAACCAAGCTTATGAAGACAGGCGGAAGATTGCCTCGCTAGCATATTAGAGCGT
>DWDX01002242.1:0-15723 GCA_018245675.1 Agara michaeli
GGCCTCGTGGTCGAGTCGAGAGGCCCTGACTGCAAAACCGGAGGTCGTGGGTTCGATTCCCGCCCAGGACAAACATTTGTGTGATGAACACATTTGTCTGTTCTGTGTCTGGTCGTAATAAAAATATCCATATAAGTAATATATCGTATGTATATATGTATCTTTATCAGCTGTCCAGTTACCATGACACAGGCATTCGATTGCCTAATTTGGAATCGGATAGTCGCGTGTGGAAATGTCTTCAGGTATTATTATTATTTCCAGATTACATTCAAGCCCACTCTGCGTACATTCGAGATGGACATAATGGACTCTATGGGCATCAAAGAGGATCGTGTGCCTGCCAAATCTTATTGGTATTAGATAAATTATATAGTATTATGTTAAATAAAATATAGCTTAATAAACATGTTATATATTAATTGTGTTTTATTGCATTTGTTGGATCCTATCTCGATCTGGGTTTGATCCCAGGACGCATCTCTGATTTATTACGTGCGTTTTATAACTCACATTTAAATATCACTTGTTGTAATAGTGAAGGAAAACATCGTGAGGAAACCTGCACACCTTGGGATGTTACAAAGTATATGTTTTCTGAGGTGTGTGAAGTTTGCCAATCCGCATTTGCCAGCGTGGTGGACTATGTCCTAAATTCCCTCTCACTTTGTATATATGTATGTATGCACTAATGTACAGTATGGTACAGTAATCTGATGATGAATGCAAAAACTCATACAAGAAGCCATTGATATTATGATTGATTAATACTCAATTGAAAGTTAAGCTAAATTCCCTGATAACCTTTTGTCATTGACAGTAATAGCCGTTGTTGGGGCGATGATAGGTGTATTTCAAAATGCAGATAATCGCTAAGGAAATGTGTTGCTACAACTTACACCGACTGGCTTAGTTTGCGTGAATAACCACTTTTATTTAATAGGCTATATAGTCTATAGTTGTGTTTCTGAACAATCTTATTGTTTATAAGTTGCATCTTCTATTTTATGGCTATAAGTAACGTATTTGATGGAAAAGGAACAATATAGTAAACTTTGTCCTCCAATTATAAGCTGAATATTATATTTTTTATATCTGTCACTTCAAAACTCACGACCGTTTATACGAAATTATTGTCATATGTCAAATAAAAAAATTGTCAAATCCGATTGATACTTTTAGAAGTTACCGTGTTCAAACAAACAAACTCGTCAATTTTGTGATATTAGTGTAGATTAATTGTCGTTATCGTTATCTTTGCAATTTCTCCAATTAATTATTATTTACTTATTGTTTTGATGGGTTGTGACGTCAGTGTTGCTATATCACCTGTATTACTATTATTTTCTGACATTTATTGTCCCACTGCCGGATCGGGTCTCCTCTCAAAAATCTCAAAACGATTAAGTTGTAGGGCATAGTTTACCACGCTGACCAAGTGCAAATTGGCAAACTTTACACACCTCAGAAACGTAAATTTTTATAATATAGCGTAACGGGTGCAGATTTCCACACGATGCTTTTCTGTACTGCTATTTGAATTATATTATAAGACGTACGTAACAAGCTACAGGGTATGCTGCATTTCTTATCCTGAATGCTGGTTTCTTATTCACAGTTACATGCTAAATTTCAAAACATTAGACTGTCACTGCTTCATTTATGATTACGTTTTTATTATGATTGAATTGTTGTTGAAATGATAGCAGCTGATAAACAGTTCGCGGGGGGGCATGTTAATAAGCTAGATACGTGTATCTACTTATACAAATATTATAATTTGTAAACAGAGCGTGAATTTTGTGTGTATCCAGACCATTGTCTTTAGAACTCCCTACATCTTACGCAACACATCATCGGGCGAGCTGGTACTACTTAAACGTAATTTGCAAAATAAAAAAAAAAGCACTTGAAAAATTATTTTACCATTCGAAAGGTATATTATAGGTAGGTACACATGATTATAATATATACCCTACATATAGTATATTATACCATAGCATGTATGCTTATGTAAAGCTAAAAATATAGTGATAATCACCAAATGGCACCAGAATAATTTATAGTTGAATTGTACTTTCTTTGAAGCATAGCTCACAAAAGCCAATTTTTTTTTCGTCAAAAAAAATGATATGTCTTTGCGAAGTTTTTTCAACCGACATGTTTATTTTTTAAACATTCAATTCGGTATAGTATATACTCATCCTTTATACTTAGTATATAATTTGAATGTAATCAGGTGGGCCGTCTGCCTGTTTGCCATGTCCTTCTGTTATAAAAAAAATACTTGTTAGAGTTATTAGGCGGCAAAATAATTATTATTACAGTAATGGCCGACAATGGCGAGGATGTCAACGCAAGAAAGGCTTAGGTATGTTGTTCATGGCAGTCAGGCTATGGGCTCAGTAAGGAATTTAATATCTATGTAACAGATAATGACTTAAACCGGTCGAAGTCCCAGCGGGCCGTTAGTGAAACAATAAACTCGTGCTTGTATCTACATTTCGTTTCTCACGTAGGTCATCCTTATCTATGAATTTTGTGGTTGTGACGTAGCGTTCACCGTTCCTTTCTAGATTATATAGAGGATTACAATTAGCGTACACTTGATACTAATCAGTTTATCTTTATTACGATTATCTGCTATAATTTCAACGTGTTTTGCGCCAAAATCCATAAGCACGTGTAGGAAAATATGTAATTTAAAGCTGATTAGAATCTTTAAACAAAGTGAACAAAGTAGCGAATGAGCAGGCAGAAGTCACAACCCGCTGTGGCCCATAGACATCTGCAATCTGAAACTAATCTCGAATAGTATTAATATTAACTTAAAAGAAGCATAAAACACATCTATTGTAAACTTACTATGAAAAATGAAAATATAGGTAAATATCGGAGATAATTCGTTATCGTTATGATGGAAAACTTAGTGATAAAGTTGCAAGTTGCCATACAAATCAATATTCATTAACACCAACCATTTTAATGTTCCTATGTCTAGCTTCTCTTAAATGAATGACTATGACTATGAATGAAGACTTAAGACCATAAACTACTGCGCTTACTAAATGACTAAATAGACGAATATTATGAAGAACTAAAGTGTGTTGATTTCCAAACGAGATAGGTATTCCTTAACGTGCTTTAAACGGCACGGGTACGTTGGTGAAAACTTGTCAACAGTAATAAGTCCGAGATTTGTCGCCAGATTTCAACCTCACAGCCGGCATGTTATACTGTTTGAGAGACGTATTGTGTTTTTTCCTTAACGGATATTCCATCCGTGTAAGAAAACCGTACGATTTACCGCAAAGAAATACCTTATTTTCATTACGTTGGAAAGCAGGAATATGTTGCTTCATAACCTACATTTATTTGAACACTTTTTACTTGACTTTTTGAAAATTTAAAATGTATTTTGATTTTACGAAATGAGTCTTTTTCTAAAAAATCCGTGCAAACGCAATACAAGGCAATAGTAGGCACGTAAAGCTTCTTGATAATAATAATACTGATATACAATATTTTAAATCCGACATTGGCGTGACCTATGCCGTGCATACAGTGCATGGTTTCTTTATCAATGCATTTTTTTATCAAACCAGAGTTACGATGCTGTGCATTTCAAAGAGCACCTTATGTACAGTATATAGGATTGTATTTAATAACGCATATGAGATACTATTGTTACTATTTTGTACGACGTTTGAAAATGAACTTTATGACATTATATTGAGGGTTAGTTTTATTTTGTCTGCTATTGTACTTAGGTATTACTTTAGTTAACTTGGTAACAAGTAAAATCGTGAATAATGTTTTATTATCATTTTCCTGACACACATACCTACTGTTCACGAGTACTTTATATATTGCTGTTTCTGCAGCCGATCTTTTTTGAATCAACATAGATGTTTACTTAATATCCTTACGTTTGGTTGAACGTAGGGTAGTCAAGTTTTTATGATGGTGAAATTTGGCATTAAATCTTTTCGTTAAGGGTAAAAATGAATGTCTAAGGTTTTGTTATGGTTCGTTGAAGCAATTTCTGCCTTTGTTAAAGCCGATGAAAGCAATAATTTGTGCCATGATTTTCGAATAAAAATGTAATTTTGACATTAGGTAATCCGTATACTTACCCATTATAATTCTAATAACTGTTTTCACTTGATTGCCATCCCAGAATCTATAAATCAGATGTAGTACAGGACGTAGTACTGCGCTTTGTTTTTTTTTTTTTTAAATATATATGGCTGCACAGACTTATCGTCCGCGCTTTTAAAAAAAGTACGCTTGGTTAGCAAGTGCCTTTACATGCTTGTAAAATACGTAGGTAGATCCACCCCTTGGAGTTAGCGTAACTATTTTTAATGTTCACAAAAAACTGGTTTCGTTATGTTAATATTTCACGATGTTTTTGAATCGTTGGATTTTGAGCCGACTGTGCCCAATTTTCCTCGGCTCCACATATTATTTGTGGGTTGCCAACAATTTCGATATTATTGATGCATAACCCGGCCTATCGGTCAAATATTATTACGTTATCTATCACGCGTCGGTCACGCGAAAGTGCGCCCATACCAAATATTATGATCGTCCTGTGACGCGACACATAATCGGATCCAGCTGATATCGTATGAGAATGATTGTGTCCGTTGATAAATGAAAAATGTTATTCATAATTCGAGTTTTCAAGGTTAAATAAATCATGTTGGAGTGGTGTTAAGAGTGAGGTTACTTTATTATTTTCTTCTACACACCTCATCTGATCTCAAATAAGGAAGAGACTGCTATGGTATACTTAATGGGATATACTTATGCATTTCTAAGTTCACACTTTGGTACAAAATTACATTCTGACACACGGACAGTTCAATATTTGCTCTCTTCACACATTTTCTTGAGTGAGAATCGAATATACTTTCAACAAATTTTTACCAATTTCCAACTCTAAGCTCGCGAATGTTTATAGTCTGAAATCGAAGTGTTGCCCTATGGTTAAAACAGTAATTAATTAACAAAAAATGAGAATGAAGTTTTTTACCAAGTATATTTTTTGTGGTGACGGAGGGCAGGGGGGGGGGGGGGGGTTGCGTGGGCTTACAATCCTCCAATCACAAGTGCATATCCTTTGGGCTTTTGAAGTAAGGATTCCGGGATCTCCATACAGAATCAAATAAGCGCTAGAGATGGCGTTATGAGCACAAAAACGGCTTGACGTGTGAACAAAATAAAATCGTTTGACTACACAGGCGGACCCGCGGGTCTACTAGTGATTTAATATAGCAGACTGTTATTATTACCATGTACAAATAAGTGAGATTAATGTGATAATTAAAAAACTGTGAAATGATAAAAGTAATTCAATTCGCAAAATATACTGACGCTCAATAAAGAGATATAAAAAAGAAATAATTTTACTAACAGATATTGTTATAAAAATCACGAGAGAAGCCGCGGGTTAAAGTTTATTTATGAATTATCTTGTTTACATTGATACATCGCGATAATATGTATATTATTATATTAGAATAGTTTTATTTGTAATTATATTATTACTTGTTATTATATCGTTATCATATGTTAATAGTTCAGTAAACATGTTTAGCGTAATACTCCTTACATAAGGGCAGAATGCTGGCCTCATCTAAGTTCATTTATATAAATAAAGTTTTCGTATTATGAAACAAATAAGAATGAATGAATAACAGAATGAACGAAATTCAAATGTTGAAAAGTTCCATACTGTGCAACATAAGTGAAAGTTCAGTCACCTTAGAGTACTGAACTACTGAGTAGTGAGTGAATGAGTATGGCTCACAGCTGACCGATTTTTTTTCGAGCGCCAGGCGAACGCATCAAATGAACTCATTTATTTACGTTATTCCCGCGCTGCATTTCGCGTGGTTAGGTCGTGTTCCATATCAATAATCTGTGTCCAGTAACATTAATAAAATCGAAATGAATATTCCATTCAAATTTATGGTGTGCTTTTCACTGAGCATTTTTGCAACTTGCGATGCGGTGAGTGGATACCCTGCATATTACATACTAACAATCAATATTTACACGAGTCCTAATATTGTTTACATTTTTTTCACGACTTGATCGTTATAGACAGCTTTTTCAGTACTAGAACATGAGTGAAAAATAAATATGGAATAATAGCGATGACATTTTAAAGAATATAATGTTATTATTAATGGTCTAATTGTTGCCTAATGTTTTTTTCACCCCTTTTATTGTTCCACTGTTAAACACGGTTGTGCTTTGCTAATAAGAATTTTTGGGTCGCAATTTTAGACTGCAATATAACAGTGTTTTTTACAATTTTCTTTTGTAATAAAATATATACCACATCATGGTCATCCAGGACAATGTTCCGGAAAATACATGTGTCCCTAAGAGCCGGAAAGTTCTTTATGAGAGGACACTTCCTTATTTTGGTGCAACAAATACCTACTCATAAAGCACAGAACTTACATCGTAATACCCACTAACATTAACTTTTTTAATTTACGAATTTCTTTGCACAATCTGAGTTCGACTGGTGGAAAATAATATTTTTAAAGCACTGTTTAGCATTAAGCTATTGTACCACAAATTTTCCGGTTCAATAAAGCATAGCTAAAAAAACATGGAAATTGGATTCGTTCCAGATAAGCTATGAAAAGTAGGTAAAATAAATTGAAATCAATGGTGACATTTTGGTCCCTTTCGGCATCGTCTTTCCTGTAGCTAACTTGCGGAAGCTAGGATATGATATATTTTTTAAATGCAAATAATATATTTTTGTACTGGTATACATTATGATTAATCTACACCTTTATAAATAAACTGTCAACGTGACTCTTGAACACGTAGTCTTGGTGGATGGGGATGTGAAAGGTATTTTTTTGTTCCTTCAGTTAGAGCGAGAGGTGATTCACCTGTCTCAACTGCACCGAATCCCGCACAGAAATAATAAAAATAGTATCATCTTCCAGTAATGTTTTCAAAATGGACTTCAAATTGCTTTTTGTAATAATTATAATTGGCAAAATTTCATACATGTCTATTTAATTTAAAATTAGGCAATTAAATATCTGTACTATGGCCACCGGATAGCTGATAAATATACATACATATAAAGATATACATTTTTTTTAGGTTATGAGAGTAGTGAACGAGCTGGCAGCAGTCACGAGTGGCCGCTGCTGTTAATAACTAAACCGATAGACCGATAAAATTTTTGAATATACACGTAAAAACAAAAAAACAATAGGTATAATACTATTAATTTGAACATAATATGGTTAAATTCAAATTTACTAATTATAAAAATCAATTAGTGAGGTTCAGGCATTGGCCAGCGTGGCAGGCTATGGTCTTAAAGTTCATGAAATTTGTCCAAAAATAAAACTACAATATAATTAGAAAAATGAAAAAGCGAAAACTATCTGTACAATATCATCGTTTTTATTTGAAAATATCATTAAAACGGCTAAACTGATTTCGATGCGGTTGTTAATGTCGATCAACAACCATAGCATAATTAGGCATAATTAGCATAACGAAGAGAAGTATGTAGCATTGAGAGTTGTAACTATTGCCACGATTTCTAGCGCTAAAAGCATTCATGGTCCTTTTACCGAAATATATCAAAAGCGTTCACTATCTATCCTATCCAGGCGTTTCGATATGGCCAGCGGTAAGAAGTCTTGCAACCACAAACAAAAACTCATAACGCCCACTAATGCTCTTTCTATTGGTTGTGCACAATGACACCATTTTGATTTCATTTCTCGCTGAGATCAGCTGACGAAACGTGAACAAAGAAAACTGCATATGCATGCATATGCCTACGTGACAAGGAACCATGCGTTCCATCCAAATTGGGATGGCTAGACAGGGACGGATGTTAATAACACTAGCAAAAGAAAGAGAACACAAACACGCCAGCGCCGCGTGATTGAATACTGTCCCTTAAAAAATTGGGATGCGACGGAGTCGGTAGATAAGTCCCTTTTATTATTTATGTGCAAGTTGGAAGGAGATGGCTATATCACGTGGAATCCGCGTGGCGGGTCAAAGCACTGCTGTTGTAATTGTTTTTACTATTCTCGTTATTAAATGTAATATCGGCATAATCATTGTCGCTGGAAAATTTTACAATACTATCACGGTTCACGGTTGCCTTAGGTACTAATTCCATTCGTATTACAACGAAACAGTAAAGAGTAAAAAAATGTTTACATGAAATTCCAATAAAAGGAGCTAGATCATTGCCAGCTGATCGTTAGGACGCAGACTTTTTTGGACGTTACTGGAATTTTGTCTGCTATTTATAACATACTAGCTTTTGCCCGCGACTTCGTTCCGCGCATATATCATTATACAAATGTTATTATACATATAAACCTTCCTCTTCAATCACTTGATCTATTAAAAAAAACCGCATCAATATCCGTTACGTAGTTTTAAAGATTTAAGCATACATAGGCACATAAGGACAGAGAAAGCGCCTTTGTTTTTATACTATGTAGTGATACCTATATGATATTTAAATTTTAATTCGAGAAAACGCACGTTTCATTTGAACCCGGTACCCGGTCGTAGTGGACAAATCCTGTCTACTCAACAATCATGTTCATGCGGCCCTTTTGGATTTATATATTTCATAGTACTTAACTAAACCTTCCCCTTTTGAACACGATGACTTTCTTTAAGCCGTTTTTATCACCGTAACCATTAGTTTTATTTACATTCAAATCAAATATTCTCAACGAGTGTTGTTGTGATAGAAATAGTAGCGAGAATATAATCATATCGAATGAAGATAATCAATGGCGTGACGCAGGATCGTACGATCGATGTTACAATTGAACTGTTGTTTTCGTTTTGTTTTACTGTTCTAATAATAGTTTTTGTTACATCAATGTGGTGGTCACGTGGCTAGTGACCTTGACTGCCAATCTTATGGTTGTGGGTTCGGTTTCCACTTAGAAACAATATTTGAGCGCGATTCAGAACTATGATCGTTTTTGAATTTCAATTATTGTACTTTAAAAATATATGGTTCAAATACCCTATTTAAAAAACATGCGAAAATGAAAGTCGGATGTTACACAGTCGCTTTGCACTGCTCTCCAAAATGGCGCTGTTGCAAATGCCAAAAAGATGTACCAATTTCGATGAAACTCGTTTCATTCGACGCAGAAAAAATCCTTGATTCCGAATATGTATATAACTTAATATCGCAGAAAATGTCGCTTAAAGCAAATATCCTTTCACCCCTCGACAGGTATGTTTATCAGCTATCTGGTTGCCATAACACAAAAGAGAAGGTAGTATACTATCTTTCTTTGTCTGTCTTCACCTATTTGTATATTGTGTTCTCTTTTTTTTACAGGACACGTACAAGGCTGCTATTGTTGATTCGACTAAAGATGTCGCAATGGACATGTATGCCTCACTGATCCAAGATGCCTCTAAACTGGTAAGAGTTACATCCTAACTCAACTTTGACGTTAGAGTTTTAGTTCCATGAGCTCTGGCTTTCCTCCTTCAGTCTTTGGTTATGTATTTCAGTTAAAAATGTAAAATTTGCATTCTGCAAATGGTATTGTATGGATTGATCTGAATGTCTCTGTGATGTGCTCGTATCTTTGTCTCTGTCTAACACCAAAATAGCTTAAAATTACCACAATAAGATGAGAAAACATTATTAATAATATATAAAGTAAAGATAAAACAAAGAGTTGTAACAGCAGTGCTACGTTAGGGTACCCAAGACATTGCCAACATTTCCTCTTTGGACTGCCAAATTAATCTTTTGACCAAAGTAAGAACCAGCCGGCGTGTCCCGGTCACGTCAACCAGTCGTGACTGTAATTCCTTTATAAATAGCCTACAAGTTAATTTTGTCTCACTTCCAGAACGCGAATATCCTGGTTCTCCCGTTTCCTGAATTATCACGCGCTAAAAGTCATCAGGAAATATGCAGCGTAACTGAATATGATGAGGTATGTTTTGAATCTTCGCGTTTGTACTAATGAATTGTGACGTCATTTCTCATTAAAAACATTTTCATTATCCAACAATATGTGGTGTAGGTACTGGCAAAAGCTTTATCTGAGATGTTAATTTTAGCTACTAAACACTATTTATGTTTCGCTAAAGTATATTTTGGAATACAATAAAAAGTATATTTTGGAATACAATAAAACTTTATAAGGAAAAGAAAAAAGTTACCATGCATAAAGATACACATCTCTACTGATATTATAAATAGGTAAAATTTGTTTATTAGTTCGTAGGAGGCAATCTCAGCAATTGCGTGACCGATTCTAAAAATTCTTTTACTAGTAGATAAATAGATTATTTTTCATTATCATAGTCTATTTTCTATTCTGATAACAATTAAAAATAATCCGCAGATATACTAATGTCGACGCGCGCATTACGTATTGAAGGTTTTATGTAAATCAAGATATATATCTGATAGTACCCAAATATCTTTCACAGGTCGTTAAATCCATTTCTGATGCTGCGAAAAGCGTACGATTGTATGTTGTCGCGCATGTCTTAGAGAAGATTCGTTGTGAAGACAGGCTTGAGGTCATTAGGAACAACCTGGTATTCGATAGAGATGGATCTATCATCTCTGTGTAAGTACAACATATGAAACTGCTCCCATTTATCCACTGAGATTACCAACGAAATGCAATGGTCCAAACAGCCGAATACTGCCGAACACAGCCGACTAATACCGATGTTTGACTGCCATCTTGCTTGATGAGAATTTCTGATACGTTCCAAGATGCGTTTGGTTAGCAGCCTTGTCTGCTGGCTTTGAGCAGTCCGGAATTGTATGTGTTTGGAAGTCAGCCGCTGATGTTTTGTTAATTGTGCAATAGGCTTACTGTGACTTCAAACACACCCGATGATAAGTGCGGTGCAGTCTAAGATGCAGCACGCGCGCCTAGAAAGCACCTATTCCGTCTTGTTTGGAAGAATCCTAGGTTATACCTATCGGGAGAAATGGACATCGGCAGAGTTCCACTCCTTGGCTGTCAACGATAGAAAGAAAAATTGGAAAGGAGACTGCACAGCTTTTGATACTTTTCATTTTTGACTAAGATACTAATTTCAGTTTTCATTTCAGTTACAGAAAACCCCTGCCCGGGTCGAAACGCTGCAACATCACGAACACCAACCCAACACCGTTCTCCACCGACTTTGGCGTCACGTTCGCTCATCTGATGGAAGAAGATTTAGTTCTCCAAAATCTTGATAATTACGAGGGAATAAAGAATTTTGTGTTGACCGGAAAATCATCTAGCTCTGTACCGTTTTTATCCGGTAAGTCTGACAGCTCTGACTTTATATTTTGTATTTTATAGTTTCCAACAATATTATAAATTCAAATTTCACAATTTTATAAATTCGAATTCCAGGCCTTCGTATTGGAAGGTCAAAATCTTAACCAGCTAAAAAAGACTAGCACAACTAATCAAAGGTAGACTCAAAATTCGTTAGCAAATTCTTTTAGACTGTACCGTGTTCGTATTTACTTAAATCTTTTTTGAATATGAATTTTGTGTTCTTTCAGCGGATCAATTCTCTCCATCGTGGTCTTACGCCACCAACTCTAACCTGGTTTCCAGCAAAGGGATCTTCGCTGGAAGAGCCGGATTGAAGACTGGACACGGTAGAATAATTGTGGCTGAACTCAACAAAGCTGGCGGCGAAGGTAAGTTAGCAATGGTTTGACAAATAGCCTAAGAAGTAAACCTTGGTCTAAAATTTGATCTTTTTCTTGCAAGAAAATAGTGTATAAAACACTGTCTAAGCAAACATGCTACATCCTAGACTGCACCGGACTGCTGTCAGCCGAGCTTACAGTCGACAACAAGTCTGTCTTGAATCCAAAAAGAAAGTCACTTCTTAACAAGAAACGTCTTAAAGTTTCTAAGACCATTTTCAGCGTCAAGAGTAATCACGGATAATAAAAAAGTATATCCCCCAAAAGTGCAATTTGACAAATGTTTTCCAAAATCAATTTCCAATCCTCCTCAAGTTCCCGATTAATAAGTTTTCCATATCGTGTTTTTCAGAGCATCCTAATTTCTATGTCAGCGGGGCTACGAAATTGTCGAACTTCCCGGGCGAAGACTTAAGCGAATACACCATAAGGCCTGTGGACATCGAAGCCAGCACTCGCGGCTACCGTGAAGTCGTATGCCACGGCAACTTCTGCTGCGACTTCCACTTGAAAACCGGCTTCCTTGGTGAGATTGATTTAATATTCGATAATAATAAAGAGAAAACTCCTGTCCTCTGCAGGTTTTCTTGGTTGATGATCTATAGTAAGATTGTTCAACAAACATTATCCACATGTATTTTAGTCTGTGTTATTCCGATTTAAAAGCTATATTACTGTAAAGTTTCATCAAATTCCGTCTAGCAGCTGTTGCGTGAAAGAGAAACAACGATACATCCATCCCGACAACCTTTTACGTTCATAATTCTAGGAAGTTTGATATAGTACTTTTCGGATCACAAGTAGATTAAACGATACGATAAAACGCAACATTAAAATAAATCCAACTTGCAATAATTACAATTCGGTATTAACACAATTAACACGACGAGAAGTAGCAGATCACGATCTTAACAGCGTATGATCGTTTACGTGCTGACCGCGCGCTAACTGATCAGGATGACAGGAGCTGTCATGTCAATATCATTGTTAAACGTCATTTTTGATATATTGAAATGTTGCCATATCTCACAGTACGTATATATGTACCTACTAGCTTTTTTCTGCGGCTTCGTCCGCGTGCAATAGTGTCTTTTGCAATAAACGTATCCTAGGAACTTAAAATGCTGCCCAAAGTCACTATTCCACGTGGACGAAGTCGCGGACAAAATCAAAAAAATTTTTTTTTAAGTATCCTATGTTACTTCTAATACCTCCAAGTATATGTGTACAAAGTTTCATGGTGATCGGTTGAGTAGTTTTCGCGTGAAAGCGTAACAAACAAAGGTACATTCACATGTAGTACACACATAGTAGGGATGTTTTACAGCTGTTCTGTGACCACAACACAGGCGTTTGTTTGTGTTGCGGAGTTGTCACAATAATTACATGTATCACCATCAGGCGATGCTAAGGACGTGAGCTACGCGCTGGCGGCGTACAGTGCGCGGCGCGGCGTGTCCGCCCGCAGCTGCGCGCTGGTCGCGTGCGCCGGACTGTACAAGCGGACCTGTTTCGCGAGGTATACCTGCGAACTTTAGCACTTTTGTGATTTGCAACTCGATGAAACGACACTGAGAAGACACGTTGATACTGTGCATTGATGTCATTTGGCTTTTTTTTAAGGTTTCATTTCTACCGCTTATGAATATATCAATATTATAGTTCCCCATTTTTGTATTCCGGGAACTTCGATTTATAAATATTTATTCAAAAGATAAACTATTATAATACATAGCTTCATTATTTACATGTGTATATCAAGTATATTCATGTTATTTTTTTAACCTCTTCATCAATAAATTCTTTGTCACGAGTATCCTCTTCGCCATAGATTTCGTTGTAACATACCGAGTATTTTAAACTTTTTTTAACTTACAGCAACGAAAACACAACGAACATATTATTCGAAGAACTCTACATCTCAGCGAATTTCTCCAAGCACTCTATCGAGTTCCCCGTTGTACAGACTACGGTAGAGACGATTTTGGAGAGCAAAAACTTCATCGTCAACGAAGACTCTACGTACAATAATAAGGTCGTAACCGCCAAGTTGCACGACGCAGGCAATTTGCTCCGCTTCGGTATCTTCAGTAGAGACTATAGCCAAGATATTGAAACTGAATTGCATTTCGGTAATGAGAATAAAACCGATCTAGTCCTCTCCGAAGCCACGGATTATCTCTCCGGCGATAATGTCCAGGAATTCTTCGACTATCTCTGGATAAGGGTGAGAGTTGTCATATTTATTGTGTCCATATACATTTTGGAAATGATGTAAGCCTGTCTACGGCCACCTCGCCTGTTTATAGCTGTTTATTATAATTCTTCCGAAAAGTACTGTAAATTGTCGGAAGAACAAAAATTCATAAATAAGTCCGGATACTGAGAATTTGTTTCACAGATAAAGCTGTTCACTGATCAGTGAAAACGTTACATTTTGTTACCAGAATTAAAATTGATTTTATAGTAATATTTGTAAATACTTATATTTACTGTTAGCATTTTAAGGTATTTGGAGGTTAATTTCTATTTAATATAACGGATGACGTGGTGAGATCTAGTGGCGTCTGAAACTAGTATTTAATAATATTTACAGTGAGTACAAGTTAATGTTTAAAAGTTTAAACGATTTAAGGATGCAGTCGTAATTACTATTATATAATATTTAAATTATTTATAGGATCTTTGAAAGGGATTAACGTTAAGTCATTTTTATATTGCATTTCATTAAAATTTATTTTAATTTATTACAAATATATAACACTTTTTCTCCATAATATGCACGGTAATATTATTGGCAGATATTTGAGCAACAGCTTAGATAATTTGGATGCGACCGGCTTTTTCGTCCTGTGCTTTGTTTATGACCACCGGGCGGGAGGTCGTGGGTTCCGTTCTCGGCCAGGACAATTGTTTGTTCTGTGCCTGAGTATTAAATAATCCATGTATGTATTTAGAAATATATAACATAAATATTTATCTTTTATCTGGTCACCATATTATACATACACATAGTTGAGGTATTTCAGTTCATAAATCTAGTAAGTAAACATTATTGAACATCGAAATGAAGACGAGAGGCTGTTGCCTTTCTAAGGGAATATGTTGAGAAGCGCTGTACCGCGACGTGTTGAGTGCCGGTGGCCGGTTCGTAAAAATCGACAACACCTCCATAAAATTATTGTTATTATAATCATTAATCATCAATATTAATTATTAATAATCATGACAATCATATTATTATTTTATTTTATTGTTATATACAGTTACTATTCATCGCCTGATTGTCTCATGTTTTATTCAAAATGCAATTAAATGTTATATTGGCTTTTTAATACGATTCACAGAAAAGTGACAAATAGTTTAAGATCACAGTTATACTCGTACCAAATCTTAAGGCGGAGGGATTTATTTTGTATTTATGATATTAATATTCTTAATTGCTGTTTTACCTAAATGCTGTGTTTTAGCGATCATACGACTGATTACTGTGATATTACAATATTTTTGTAAAAATATTAATAATTGTTGGTGTAAGAATAAAGTAATATTTTTCATGAACTATGCAGTTTTATTTTATAATTTTGAATGTTAGTTCAAAACAGTTTTGAACTATAAGGTTATTGGTTCAACCTTTATGAAATTACAACTATGTTATTTTATTCGACCTTTATAGTGGTCCACTGCTGGACCGGGTCTCCTAGCATAGTAACAGAGTTTTTAGGCCATAGACCACCACGCTGGCCAAGTGCGGATTGGTAGACTTCACACACCTCAGAAAATATTATATACTGTATGTATACAATCTCTAAGGTGTGCCGGTTTCCGCACGATGCTTCCTTCACCGTTATAGCGAGTGATATTTAAAAGTTAGTATTATACACTTGATTTGACTGCCTCGTTGGTCGGGCAGTTGCTAGCGCGACTGCCGATCGGGAGGTCCTGGGTTCAAATCCCGGGTTGGGTACTGTTGGATTTTT
>DWDX01002243.1:0-15722 GCA_018245675.1 Agara michaeli
CCCCCGCCCTACATACATTATTATACATAATATAAACCTTCCTCTTGCATCGCTCTATCTACTTAAAAAACCGCATCGAAATTCGTTGCGTAGTTTTAAAGATCTAAGCATACATAAGGATAGACAGCGGAAAGCGACTTTGTTTTATACTCATACTATGTAGTGATTTCGTGACGGAATACAATAGAACCTATTCCGCTAAATTTGTAATCGTCAATTCGTCTTTCTTTAAGTTTTTAATCTGTACTTCTTCTCTAAACGCCAAAGAATGGTCAAATGGCGGTGGTTACAGGAGGCTGATGTTCAGCGGTGGACCTCTAAACGCTGATCTATGAAGAACACTGTAGAAGGTAAATTTCTATACTAAACATCTGTAATTGTTTACATTCAGAAACGAATTACAGAACTAAATCGTATAAGATATGAATAACATAAACAAAGGAAATTAAAATGGCTTTCCTTTCTAACAGTTAGTATGTATTTAGTTACTGTTTTTAAATTAAGAATCCCTCATCTTCTAGGAGCTCGTGATTTGTTTGTGAAAACAGATGATACTAGACTTTTATAGCACGTTATTCTGACATGAACACTAATGTGTCCATGGCAATTTATTTAAATAAATCCCCATTTTCATAATCTCGTGCCGGGTGTCACTATGGAAACCGCGCTCCATCACAGCCGCTGGGGTGATGCAAAACGTCATAGCGTGGGCTAACGTTATTTCACGCCTTGTATGTCACGCATGCATATTTCATTGTAGTCAACAACAAGGGATTTCGTCGTGGGAAATCAGCCATATATGAGGGAGAGTGGTATCTGCGCATGATGAAAATTAAATTGTTGGAACTCGCTGTTAGATTTCATACTTGTAGTTCGGATAACATTTCCATTGTATATCTGTATCGGTGATAAATGTTAAATGTAAGGTGTAACTGGTTTTGTAGGACACATCTTTGAGTGATTAGTACGAATATTTTGACTGCCTCGTTGGTCGGGCGGTTGCTAGAGCTATTCCAAATATCGTGCTATTTATAACTGTTTCTTATGTAGCTACGTTTATTATATATAAAACTAGCTTTTGCCCGCGACTTCGTTCCGCCCCCGTCCCCGCAATTCCCTTTGGAGACAGAATTTCGCAAAATGTGTGTTTAGTTCACCTCGACGTATCACTACATATATTAATATACATATAAACCTTCCTCTTTAATCATTCTATCTATTAAAAAAATCAAAATCCGTTGCGTAGTTTTAAAGATCTAAGTATACATAGGGACAGACGGCGGAAAGCGACTTTGTTTTATATGTACTATTTGGTGATAGTGATATAAAGTGCAAAGTTCTCTTGTGAGTACGTTCCCAGAATCCAGCTTGAACTTGTACTGTTTGTGAAATGGCTATTTCACCGGTCCCCTGGTGTTATGTCTTTATATGGCGGTCGACAAAAGTTGTATTTGTGTCCTATTGCCTCTCGATATTCTGTAGAAGTCACGGACTTGTGGGAACAAACGTCTATATCCAACAATGTTACAGTCTGTACATTTACAAAGAGGCGTTTCAATAGCTGTAAATACATAGGAGATACGAGAAATATATAGACACAAAGATGAACTAGATACTGATATGTTTCAAAATGGAAACATTTAAAATTATCTTTCAAATAAAAGTCTGATAAAATAAAATCTCTAAATGATGCCATAGGTACGCCAGTAATATAACAGAATTAGAATAGAGATAAAAAATATAAAAGCAAAGTGCAGGCTGCAAATCTCTCAAACTGAGTTTCTCTTGGACCACGCAAAGCCTTATCATACGATACAGCGATATTACGGTATCTATTAACTTTAATAATTATACAAAATAAATAAATAAACTGGGAGTGTCGGTTTTTAATATTTAAAAAAAACGCTTTTTACAAAACGCATATGTATGTACATATACCAAAATAACATTTGTACATTTTTTGTTTGTCTGTCTGTCTGTTTGTTCCGGTTAATCTCTGGAACGGCTGGACCGATTTTGACGGGACTTTCACTGACAGATAGCTGATGTAATAAGTTATTAGGCTACTTTTTAAAAATCATTTTTTAAAATCCTGTACAGATGTACATCTCACCTTATATGTATGTATAGAATGACGCGGACGAAGTCGCTGGCACAGCTAATTAATAATAAACATATGCATGCAGTATACCTATATTGTGATCATTTAATAATTTATTGTTCCTAGAGGTCACGCTTGTCCTTTCAGAATGGATTAGTTCTGTAGTCTACCACTTTGTCGAAGTTCTGGCACACTTCCCTTGCCTTTGAGGTATATTGTGGGAAACTTTTGGGCATGCGGGCTACCTCACGATGTTTTCTTTACCGTAACAACAAGTTAGTTATATTCGATCGTGAAATACACATTGCGTCGTTAAGTTAGATGTGTTCTAGAGATTTGAACCCCAAACGCCCACATTAAGAAACCCGAATCATTAGGCTTTCACTGCTTACATATACAGCCACGCCTGTTTCCGATAGGAATAGACAGAGTCTACGGATTTCCTTTTCATCTTTACTCGCCGTGTAAATCAATTTCGTGGTCCTACCATCGTTCATTCTTTCTCGACGCTCAAACCATCTAAGCATTTGTTATTTTCTTGCACTGCTTATCTGAAATTATTCAAATATAATGTCTATTTGAGTTCGAAACATACAAAAATATTATTTGTCTGAAGCTATTCGTGTTTTCCGTGTATTAATATAGAATATGCTCCGAGTCTGGGCCAAACAACAGTTGTTTGTAGCAAAAACCATTTAATGTCGTGTTTATTTACCTAAGCAGCCGTCATTTTCCATTGCAAATGATCCGCTCGGTTTCAATTTAAGTTTGTCCCATCCTCGTACCAATTTCGAATACACGCGAACGTATAAAATCATGTGTTATTGAATCGAGATAAAAATCGGTTTGGCCCCGTTCAAGCGGATAACTTTTCTTTAATAAAACTTTATTTGGTTACAGATCCGGGGGCGCGGAGGTGGAGGCTTATTTGAAAGCCTTCGTTTCGTAACTTCAATAATATTATACTTGGCTCCGAAACTTTTTTCAGCCATCGGCGGAAATTTGATCGTGTCGCAATGTAATAAGGTGAGGTATATAGATTTGGATTGGCAACGAGGATTTTTCGTTCGTTTCTACGTATTGCGTTTTTAATTTGTATTAGCATATCGTTTGACTGATTTGGGGGTTAGCGATCATGGCTATTAACCCAGAAGTTGTAGCAGACTTCAGACACCTCAGAAAGATTATATATTTTATAACATTCTCTAAGGTGTGCAGGTTTCCTCGCGATTTTTACCTTCATCGTATTACCTAGTGATATTGAAAGTTTAAGTAACACACGTGTAAAAATTCAGAAGTACCAGGATTTGAACCCAGAGCTCCCCAGAGTGGGAGACTGGATTTTAACTAGGGTATCACTGTTTAAGTGTAAGTATACCTTATAATGAATAGAGTAATTTGAAAGTAGGATCGCCGTAGGAAGTTGAAAAGGCTTATAGCGATTGTAAATCCTTTGTATCTGCCTACCGTTATAGGAAATATGCGTGACAGTGTGTACAGATGCATGCAAATGATCACCAACAAATTAAGGTGGCTACTGCACTATCCATGTCGCTTTTAATAGGAACATATTGTGATATGTAAATCAATATTACCTAGCTCTATACTGATATTATAAAGAGGAACGATTTGTATGTGTATGTAACGAATATGCTCTAAAGCTACTGGACCGATTTCAAAAATTCTTTCACTATTTGAATGCTAATTGCATTCAAATAGTCACTGATCAATATAGTCTATGTTAATTACTAGCATTTGCTCGCGACTTCGTCCGCGTGGACCAGTTGTATCTGCATTATTTGCAATAAAAGTATCCTAGGACATTAAAATGCTGCCCAAAGTCACTATTCGCTAAGTCGCAAGCAAAAGCTTGTCTGGTATATAGTAAAAACTGCGACAAATATGTTACTAGTCCATATTTCATAACGCGCGTTTAATGATATTTTAAAAATATTCGATTTGAGTTTGCTATATACTATGCGTAACAGTGAAATGTGTATATAACAATATACGAACGAACGAAATATAGAGTTGTCTAACAATAAAAACATCAACGCGCCGTACCAACCGAGGAATCGCTCGAACGAATTACCCACTGCCAATCACTCGGGCGAGAATTTATCGCTTTGCTCAACTTTACACATCGAATGCCACGATATTAATTTTGAATCGAGAACGTGACTATTTTTAGCCGTTACCCGCCGCATACAATATGCAAATCGGACACCGCGGATGGGTAATGTGTCCGTCCCTTTACAGTCTGTGAAATCGCTGCGAAAACAACGGCGTGCAGCTGACGTCGCTCCCACAAGATTTACGCGTTACGTTCATTCGATATTTTTAATGATTCCTGTTTATTGTGTATCGCGTTCACTTACCGGACAATGGATGTATGTTTTATTCAGTTCAATCGAAAATTACGTCTGCTTCGGCACAGCTCGTTGTGTCCGGTTTTTTTATTTAAATATTAATTCATGCCTCGAACAATGTTTTATATGTGAAATAAAAATGTATATTTTTTGTAGAAAATATCATTTTTATCACTTTCATTGTACGCAATACGTATGAGAGTAAAAATAAAAAAAAACCCCGAAGTATTTTTTATCAGATCAAAATGTTAGATTAAAACGTAAACAAAATAATAAAAGCGTTTCATGTTACGTATTGTTTTGTTTTTTGTTACAATTTATAATTTATTCAACAGATTCATTCTGAAATGTATGGAAAACAAAAATATATCTGCGGATGTTTATTGTGCTCAATAGTTGCGAATCGAGGTCTGATCAAAATCACAATCGGTGTTTGCTCCGATAATGCGTAATAGCGCATTCAGGCCGCCGGCATTTGATATATTAGCTTTAATTGACGTAACAATTGAGTTGAGATTTTCGCGTTAATTCGAAAGCATTTACAATCTCTATCTATCCGTAAATCGTCGCAGCGGCTGTAAGTATGGAATGATCTGGAAAAAATCTACATTTTTTTTTTTAAATACTCATTACAAATCACTGCATAGTATTTTCGGACGAAAAAAAAAATATGACGCTAATACGAAGTCAATAATAAGTTGAGGTTATGTTGTTACTAAATGACATAATGACGAATGTAACGTCACCGTTGAGCGGCACCATCATTCTTAAAACGGAGGAAACTTATTTGTATGTACATCAATTATAATTTCACAATGACGAACGCTAAGATAATTCAGAAACACATTTACCAAAGCGAGCGCCTCATTACCGGCAACAGGGAAGGTATTATTGAACAAGTCGAACTGCACAATGCAATATTACTCGATTTTATCTGCACACGGAATGTTCTCATGTTCTAATAGGTAATCTAACGGCTCTTTAATCGTGACCGCGAAGTAGGAACACTGCTACGTAAGTTGCAGAGCATATTAATTTTCATATATATCTCTTAGCGGCTGGGTACTTTACTTTCAACTGGATTATATTAAGGAATGTACCAAGCTTATGTACATTGTTACGTAACATCACGCCTGTAATCCCTTAAGGGGTAGGCAGTCGAGTGTAGTACACCCCCACATTACACCAGTTACGTTTAAGTCCCACAATGGATTGCCATGCACCGAGCACACATCCAGACTCCGAGACACTACTAGAAATTCTAAATTAGAAAAATCCAGCAGTACCTAACCCGGGATTTGAAACCAGTACCTCTCGAACGGCAGTCGCCCTAGCAACCGCCCGACCAACGAGGCAGTCAAAGCATGTAGGTACGTTGTTACTGTAACAATATAATAAGAATAATAAAAATAATGATTTATTGTTTTACTAGAATTACAGAACAATCACTATCGGTAGGAGTATCGCGTCTAGCCTATGATTTGTAAATAACATAGTACATTTATGTAATATGTTTGTGTGTTAGCAATGATTCAATGTAACTACAAATGATGATTAAATAAGAAATCCAAAAGAGCTAACAAATGCAGCTAACAATGAGAGCGTGTTAGTTTAGGACGGAGGAAGAAAATTTCACATCAAAAGTTTGTACAAATTTATACAGTTTCTTGAAAGCGGTGAAGCGATAACTATTGTAGGTCCAGTTTGGGAGCTCAATAATCTAACAGGTCGATAGACCACAAACGGACATATAGCACTTGAATATGAAGCACTAAAGCGTTATGGCATAACATTAAATGAACAATACGGCGTGATTATCGCCACAACGGGCTGTCATGCCGATTTCAAAGCGACAATCGGTGGGGTGGCTGCCGACGTGCCAGGATCTAACGTGACGCGTGCCATGGCCCAAATCATAAGCGGAAACGTTAAATTTTATTCGGTAGCTAAGTATGCAGTGTTAGTAAGAAAACAAATTGCTATATGATTTTTGAGATTTATTACAGATATTTTCGTCTTATCTAAAGCAACTCGATAAAGTGATAATGAAATTTTTGTATGGATGTTCAATTGTATTTGGCGTCATTCCACAGAAATCCATTCGCAAATCTATAGTAAATTAACCTATGTTATATCGCAATAAGCCCCAGTGTACAGTAAATGATAGTTAATAATAGTTGCGCAACTGCCACGAATTTTTAACCGACTTCAAAAAATAGGAGGAGGTTCTCAATTCCTCTGTATTTTTTATCCTATAACCCTGAGGACGCACCATATAGCGGCAAAACATGTGTTGCTAGGTACTACGTATGTAACCTATCCTTGCTATACTTGCTATTTCTGTACATACAAATATCGTTGTAACTTTACATACTACATCAATGTGCACTCAAACAAAATATTTTTAATTTCAGTGAACCTAGTGATTGTTAGAATTTAGTAAAAGATTTTTTTTTAATTCTGGTAGATATTCACTTGGTATTTTTTAAATTAAATTCGCCAGCGCTTGTAAATTGAAATACTCTAAGGGAATTAGCAGGGCCCGTCTACGTAACTTGAACCGGCATACATATGGTCTTTATTCCATTTCGTTCATCCAACAAGGGTTGACATTATATTTATGTCATATTCTCCAAATGCCCCGCGATACATCCAAATTCAATGTTGACATTTGTATCAAACAATACAGGGTGCTCCGTGCTTGTTGATATTTGCCGACGAGTAAAATGTTGAGCGGCCAGTTACATACGCGATAATATAATATTGCTATTGAAATGTCACGAGTTTTTCAAAAGGTTACACACACACGTGGGCATTTTACACTAATGGATAGAAAGACAGAACAAGAAACACTTTTTTGTTACACTACAATAAACGCAAGAATACAGAAATACTGTGGATACATAAAAAATACAGTATTTTAATATAACCACACAAAAAAGCGTACATCTCTATCATATAAATTTGCGTTATAACAAAGAAAATGTTTCCATCCAATACAAAAATGACATTGGAGAAGTTTTGAATGACTCGGCCATAACAGTTTCATCAAATAGTTGGAATTGGTAATCTATACGAATCCAGGATTCCATTTATTTGCCGCAGCATACCCGGTACCCGCGCAGTGGTTTTTGTTATTGAATAGAAAAAACAAAGTCGCATCGCAGCCTAATAGTTTATTCTATTCGACCTGTATAAATCACTCCACGGGAACGGGACCTCGCTCCGGCCGTTGCTGGCTCGTAGGTTAATCATTTTATTCAACGGTGTACTGTTACACGGAATTACTATTGACATACCAACTGTCAGGGCGTATCCGATGTGTGATCGGAAAATCAATATCGAAGCACATTTGTTGCACTCCGACAATTGTAATGTTATAACTGCAGCGTACACTTGCTGTTTGACGAAATTATGTATATTGTACTAATTGTTATTAGCTCATGAATTACGAATATGCTTTTATAGAAATTAGTTTAGTTGAACGCAGGCAGATCTTCTGTTGTAGTTGTCGTAGGCGACGGTGACCACTTACCATCACGTGCTTTTTGTTGTACAAAACAGTAGCGTTTTGTACAATCATACAGGCTAAAATACGAGAAACACACAGAGTTATTTGTTAGTTGCGCAAAATAAGTCGCGAATTACTAGTTATCCTTTAACTAGTAACATACATAGTATTATAGTTTAGTATAGTTAGTTTATCTAATTGTCTACAAATAGTTTAGTTTACCAACTTTACTTTCATCACCTTTAAAATACATCCGTAATGCTTGTTATAATTACATTATATTGTCTATTACTCATCTCAATCAAATCTATTCTTATGGTATTATTAATTATAATAACAATTAACGATATTTTTTCACTCGCGTTTAATGTTGATTGAATCATTGTTTATTCAGATGAATGGCATTGCTCAGTTATTTATAGCTATGGCCTGCCATTGTTTGTAGTAACAATTGAAGTTTAATGAACTGCGTGATTATCCGATATTAATTACTATCGATGACTGCTAAAGTTTAACATGTCTAACCTGAATTATTAACCTCGAAGGAAAACTTGATGTATTTGAAATAGTAAGAATAAGCGTAGCAGCGGTTGGGATAGTTGGTTTAGACTTCATCCTCCCGACTCGTCGATATGAAGTTGTAATCACGGCACTTTCAACTTTTAAAAGTAGGTGAGTTTTTAAACACGAATGTCGCTCGCTATAGCGACCAAGGAAAACATCGCGAGGAAACCTCCACAGACTTCTCTATGATACACTGAAAGATGTGTGTAGTTGCCGACTTGCACGTTGTCATTATGAAAGGGCAGCCGTATCTATCAGTGGAATAATATAAAAGGTTGAAAAAGGAAAGTGTTACGGTTGTCTTGTGTTTCTATCATATCTATGAAACATGTTCAGTTGTTCAACCGAACTCAAATAAAACGAATCTGGAACAGTCTGCTTATCTAGCCTCAATTTGTGGCGGAAACAATACTCAAAGATAAAACTTCTCTCGCAAAGAATTCATATCTTAAGTACAATGGATACTATGAAAAGCGAGCGCTTCTGCAAATTATATCAGTATGTTCAATCTACTTGCATCAAAGGAACAAAATCAATTTCAAACTTGGTGCGCGCCTTCGATCGTGATCTCGAGAACCGTTCTTCATTAACTCGATTTTATCAAGTGATTTTAATAATAATTGGAACTCCTCTCAGATTTTTGACGTGGCTATCAAGATTTTTCTTAACTTTCGCATGAATCTTCATTGCGTTTGCTTGGGCGAAAATCTTTATCTTTGGTATCTGCCTTAATGGTCTCAACTTAAGCGTTAACTTTTACGAAATTGCCTTTTCGATACTGGCGTTTTGTGCACTTAATCAATGTTTATATTTACATGGAATTGCCAAACTTTGCGTCCCGATTTTTCTAAACGAATATAAGTAATGAAATTAATGACATTCTTGTGTAACTGTAAACAGTGCCACATATACGATCATTATCTTAGAAACATCTAGAAACTGTTAATATTCTGAAACATCGAGAAAAGACTGCTTCCATAAATGTTTAGCATCTAATAAATTCCATATGGATGTCCAAATTAGGATCGTCTGCAGTCATTACGTCTCTGTGCATTCGACGTCCGTATAATTTTAAAATAAAACCAGCACCCAAACAATATCCCATCGTTTTCAATATCTAGTCCACTTATCTGATTCACACTAACAATCGCACTCATTCGAAAGGCTTTGCATTTTATTGTTTTAAAATCAGCTAAGGCCATTATGGAGCGGGCCGTAAGATTTTATCTAAAGCTAAATGTTTCGTGAATAAAATTGGTCGCGCTTGTTGGAATCCGATCTCGGATCGTACGAACGACGGTCCGATCTCTCGATATAGCCTCTGATCCTATCGCCAGACGATGTTGCGTAATTATAGAGTAAGTTTACGCTCCGTAAACTGCACATGCATAATTCAAACGGCTTTTTTCACGGCGAAGTTGTCATCGTTCTCATTTTTTTGACATTCGCTCGGGCTCCAGTAATTACCATTCGAGCTTGATATCCATAAAATCGCCTTAGATGCTTTCGTAACCGATAATAATGATCTTTAGGTGTGTAATTGTGTTTGTTATTAAATCGATTAGTTTATTTTTTAATTACATTGATTTATAAATATATTTATTACCTACTTTATTAGTAACAACCAAAATATCTATTGTTTTATAAGCAGTTTTATATGCCAGGCACGCAATTGAAATATGTGAATCCTTATCTAAATCTTAATTTGAATTGTACGTAAAAAAAAAACTGTAAATCTATTTAAAAAATCTTCTCTATCATTATGATAATAATCGCGACTTGAGTTGTGCAAGCTCGCTTTGATATTTGTAAAGTCTACATCCATGAGATAAGAAATATTGGAAATGGAATATTTCTATTCTATATCAAAGACAAGATCGACACTATTTCGTTTTATTATATCTGCTTCCCCGGTATCTGTCCTATCTATTCCAATTCTGGCTTCCATGTAAAGAAGAATTTATGTTAACATAGATTTCGTTCTCAACATTGTTGTTTCCAACAGAATGCTCAGAGAATAATAACACAAAATGAAGTTTTAGTGTTTAAGTGTGCTCTTGTTTGAAATTTAGATATCATGTGAGCCATTTCATTTATCACACTAATTACAAGATTATGTCATATAACATTATAGGACCAGAAAATAGAATCTGGACTACATTTTTGATTACTTCTCTCACAATTTTGGATACGTTATAGACATGAGCAGTTTATTTAGTGTTTGTTCATGAATCCTCTTAATGAACGAACGAATAACAAATTTGGCTGCTCATTTTGTACGTTATCATTAGTGGTCCTCGTTCCTCTGTTTCAAATATACTGTTATTTTACCATATTATATTAAGAGGATATTACTACAGGGTAGAACTTAGAATTTAATTAATCTCCTTGGCACCTGTAACGTTATTAGAGTTCGTAAACGTTTCCGCGCGAACAATTTTTATTGATTCGAACAAATTGAAATTCTTATGAGTCGTTGGTATTATAAATTATCCAGCCCCGACTTACAAATTCTGCGATTTAAGTTTATAACGTATTGGTAGAGCCTCTCGAGGTATAATTTTATGGCTATATATTGATGTCTGATATAATATGGAATCGTCAAAATTACATCAAATTGCCGGACCAAAAATAGTTGCGGTGTTAGCTGTAAATTTCCTTAAGTGCTCAGTTTTGTGAAATGTAAATTTTGTTTAGACGTGTATGACATGTTGGTACAGATGAAACGGTAATACACCTGCCTACGTATTAAATGATGAAACTTAAGCTAAACTCGACCTTCACCAGTCGTATCCAGACCTTAATTACGCAACGCTTTTGTCTTAAAGGACAATAGGTTGCTAAGGATGAGATACTGTTTTATTGACTCAATTAGGTCCACTGATGTGGCGAAAGCCTAACTTTGAAGTGTCGTGTAAGGGTTGAGAACCGGCGCACGGTAAATAATGTGCTTCGCATACGAAATTCTCCCATTAACTCGCATCTCTCTTGAGATGCAAATGAGATTTTTTTTCTTCATAAAATCTCTTCATTGAATATTTCGAGTCGCGTTTGCGGCCGAATTTATTCGTCTCTCTCTTTGAATGCTAAAACGAATATCTGATATTTGATACGTTACGTATTAATGGGGAAAATATTGAAATATATTCGCGAGACACGGCACTCGTGGCAAAGTATAAATCGGCTCACATTGGAACATTTGAACAAGAATTCAAAGATCCTAAACGAATTCCGAAAACCAATTTTATAAATGTAATTTTACCACGTAATACATGTGCGCCCAGCAATTAAGGTTTCACAATGCCTTATTTGAATTTGGTATTCATTACGAACCGAAAAATGTTCATGACATGAGCGAGGTAAAAGCACCAATGATCGTCCATTGTGTTGCACGCCCCTAGCTCGTGTTGTCACATAATGTCGGTATCGGAAGGGCTCAAAGTGTCACCCCTGTCAGACAAGTGTACTTGCTACATGTTATCCAGATATGCTGTGAATTTACTACGGTACTTTGAATGACGACTAATTCCATTGTCACTGCTGTGGCATATGGGTAACACGACGAGGGCGGTTTAGCATAGATTGCCAATATTTAGTGTTTAGATTGTTTGCAGCCGTTACAGTATTATTACTGTGTGTGATATTATTACTGTGTTACTATTAGTGAATTATTGCTATGTGTGATACGAAAATGGATTGCTACTTTACTGTTTTTATGTATTTTATTTCGATTTTACAGTCTTAGCCCGTCCATACTCTTTTTGCTTCGCTTTGATCAGAATAAAAAGCTAACATTAGTATAAATCGTATTTGGACACGCAAAATGTTATTTTGTCATTATTGCCTCTTTTGTCGTTCTACTATAATTGACAACGGGTTTTCTCTCAGAATAAATAGCCACAAAGTTTTCTCACGCCTGACGCAACATTGTAGAAAATTTTCAAGGTTTATTGATTTTGTTGCAATATTTTTTGAAGCTACAGACATAAAATTTTATATTAGAAATACTCATATTTTTTAAAGCAGAAGGTCAATGTTAGGTTTAAATATCAGATATCTGGATGAGGAGGTAAAAATTTGAGACACTTCTGTGTTACAACTTAAAAAAGCATCCACTTTCCAAGAAAACATTATATACTGAATAATCTGTACGGATAGGTATATTAAATGTAAAATGCAATGCATGATAGGTACCTATGATAATTCTTCATAAAGATGACAAAGGTATTGAAAATGATGAACAATGATTTTACTGCTATTTAAAATAAAACATATGGTAGTCATAATAAATAACAAGTAAACAGTTCGTTCAGTGTCGAATAGGATGCCACATGAATATGTTAAAAGTGTTTTTGAGGTTATCTTAAATCTCAATATACAAGAGACACTCGCCCGTTAAGCGGCAAACAAAAACACAATTAGCGAACACAGGGGTTAGAGCACAATAGCGGTCGAGCGGTCCACATTCGGGTAGGTTACCCTAATTTGTTATTACTGACAATCGGTGGTGAACTTGTGGTTGTCTTATTCTAATAAACGAGTGCTTTAATAATGGAAATAATAATTTACTTGCGATTTCATTGTTCCCGGACACGTTCATTTCTTGATGTTAATTGGAAGATTCTGCTGTAAATGGAGGGGTTTATTATTGGAGTTTCGGTTTGTTTCGACCTTAGATATAACATTTTATGTATCGAACAAACGCAATCTTTTTCACACAGTAAAACACTTTACTTTCCCATACGAATATCTTAACATTACTCAATGTAATCCCATTGAAGTCATAACATCTGCAAGTTCGGTTCATTTGTCCTCACAACCATTCACCGTCGCAATGTTCTTGATAACTCGCAGGGAACAATATTAATCTCTCGTCGGTTCATCTTTTATCGCTGTTACTTGTAAGTTCGATCGTGTAATAAATCAAGTTCGAAAATATTTTTATTAGCGTTCGATGCTATTATTTATTTTAATGATCATCATTAAAACATTAGCATCCGATATTTAAAATGGCCACGGAATGTCCGATTCGGAAGCAGCATTTTTTAATTTCAGTTAAATATTATCATTTGTAATATTTTGTTTGATGTTTAGATATATTAGCTAATTTTATACAGTTTTAAAATGAAAAATCGCTATAAAAATATAACTATGCTGGAATAATTGAGATCGACGAACAGTAAAATACGTTTTTACTTTTTCTTTCAATACATTTGATAGCTATTACTAACAATAATTTGTTATAGATAAAACAATTTTTGCATCTCGAAATAAACATGATATTACATATTGGTTTTCGACTAGACAAGTCCATCATTTTGAAGTAGTTAGTGTGTTATAGACACATTTGCATCTGCTTATCTATTATCCTACATTGACGTTATTGTGCTTTCAATGTGCCAAGCAGTGGTATTATTAGACTCATTTTATTACGATACCTAATGACGTCAAGATTGTATCATTGCTATGCGCTGCATCATCGTGCTGTCTACGGGATCCAGGTCACACGATTCTATGTGTCTATGACGAACTTTGTTAAGCATGTAACATTAAATTGATGGATTCTGAGACTATATCATTACTAGCTGTGCCCGCGACTTCGTACGCGTGGAATAGTGATGTTGAGCAGCAATTTAATTTTCTAGAATCCGCTGAGAGTAGTTATTTAATATTTGACATTGCGATGATAGCGCGGTCTGTCGGATCCAATGTGAAGCATTCTAAAATCAGCAACTACTTACAAATTAAGAATTAATTATAGAAACATTTTCCAGTGGACCAAATTGTGAATCTAAAGCATTCTCAAGTCTCCTTGAACACACACAAAAAGATTCATCAAAATCGGTCCAGTCGTTTAGGAGGAGTTCAGTGACACACGCACAAAAGGTATTAATTAAGATATAATATGTATTTCTGCTATGTAAGTTTAGCTTTTTCACAACATATGTGGTTGAAGTTACTGGCATTCGTCTTATATTTAGCCATCTTCTTAAAATTTCTATGAAAAATGTATGTACCTACCGGCACTTTGTTTACGAGGCCGCCCCAACACGTTGAAAGCACCCATTACGTGCCTAGGATAAGCATAGAAAAATGCTGAGAAAAAACGAATAAAATGAGATTTGCATTTAAAATTAAAATTGTAATTTTTCTTTGAGTTCAATCGTTATGAACTCGGCCTGCTGCATTTGTGCCAGATTGCCTCTATCGAGCACAGCTTCTTTAAATAATGTGATATATAAGAGAAATTGATTTCCTCAGATATAAGCGATATCTTCGCAAGCAAATCGTTGGTACGTTTCACACTATTTTGCTATAATAATCAATTCAATAGCCCGCTCTAAGTAACCGCGATAAGGCGGAACAATGCGCTCTGTGTCACGTGATTTGTCGCGGTATCTCGCGCCATAAATCGTGGCTCAACGCTGCCGTTGATGTATCGCTGAATTATTGAAGATATGAACTTGCCAAGTGGCGAAGTGCAGCGTATCACGAGAAAACGATCCATTTCATGAGCTGCACGTTGGGTTAGCTATCGTTGTCAATCAGCTGTGCTCGCTTGAATGTTTAATTCGACATTTAATTTGGAAATCTCAAAACTAATCCGACATCGACTTGTTAAACGACTCGTATGAATCCAATGAAACGAATGCAATAACTATGCGTATAATATTATATGTACACGTTACGAATTTATTATCATTTGTAATATTGAACAGACAGACAGAAATATATCTTATATATTATAGAATTTTGATACGTCCCGATATGCATGTAGTGCATGTCTTCTTATAGTAATAGTAATAATGTTTCTTTTTTATGGAACGTTATTTGAAAAAAATTTTTTGGATTCGAACAAAAAATGGAATTGACTGAGAATTGGTCGCCCTTTCGTGCCAACTGCATATAATACAGTTTCCGACGGTTTCGTGAATCGGTAATGCAGACTCTAAATCAGGCGGGGTTATCGCATTTGCATATGAGTCGAGCGACAAAGAACAAAGGGGACTTTTTTTTTAATTTACTCTCTGTCCACCTTTTTTGTTTAGATCCGATATCGATCGGCATACCATCCTTTTATCTGAAACGCATACATCATTTTGTGAAGTAACTCAGCTATTTATAGTCAACTAGCGTTTGCCCGCAACTTCGTCCCGCCCCCGCCCCCGCAATTCCC
>DWDX01002244.1:0-15722 GCA_018245675.1 Agara michaeli
TTAAAATTGGTTCGGATTGGTGTAACTAAACTATTTATTTATTGTGAGGCTGTACGAAGTTCGCCGGGACAGCTTGTGTACTTATATAATTTTAAGCTATGTCATTAGAATTTTGACAACGAATTATAATGTATACTGTACATTTTGTAAAATTATATACATCTGAAGTGCATTTCATTCATTCATCTGTCATAGTTGATCGATGAAAGCAGAAAGTTTATACTTATTACTGTTAATATACTCGAGGTCAAATAAAACGGGTCGATGACGTAAATGCCTTGCATTGCAATGCAAATTATCCCTTATAGCATTGAAATTATTATTGCAACACAGCCGACAAGCAGCAGCAGTAGACAAGTTGACCTAGCCGACAGAGTACACCAATTCCCCCTCAACATCATGCAGCAGCTACCTCGTCAAGATAATCAATGAAGATAATGGCGATAGTTCGTAACCGTCACGTTCCAGAAAAAGACTGTTACGACTTCACTATTTAGGTATTTATTTTATGACATCCATAATGAAAACTTGATCGGAATACATTTTGAAATATATACGAAATGTTTCTAATTGTTATTGGGTATACGAGTATGGCGTACCAGCCTGTCACTACAAAACTGATGTCTCCAAATTTTCGTGTTGTTAACTGGTAACTGGTATTAACTGGTAAATTATCTGCAATATACAGATTTATCCATGCCGCTAGTAGCTCTATTATTTTAAGACTAGTGTAGTAGACTGATTTTAATTTTTTGTCATCGAGTGTATTATTGTTCAAAGATATACATGTCCCTCGATTCTAGTATGTAGAAAATTGGCGTTCAGTTCAGTTCATAAAGAAAGTAAAACTATGAATATGTCATCATGACATTTGAATATTATGGCTTATAAAGTATAGCCACCAGTGATAATATTTTAATAAATGATTATTATCTAAGAATTAAATAGAAATCCTTTATACATTTAAATATGAAATAAGATTAATTTTGGCCGCCACGACTCATAATGAATTAAATTTGAAAGGAAAAAGCTTACCCTACTTGCCCATTTCCTTTCCAAGGTTTCGTTACCTAACTGTACAATTTTTCATAATCTGCTCGGTATAACTCTACCATTGTTAAGTTTTCTCTCTTAAATATTACCTTTACAGATTTGCATAATTTGGCATTATTGTTGAGTTAAAAGACCACGAATATATTTACATCTCAATTTCGTAAAATATGGATATATTTTTATGTTTACATACTAAATGCTTACCAACAACAAACTTAAGCACTTTTCTTAATCCTCTTTTCAATCTTTCCATTGTTAGACACAAGTCTCCTCTTAAAAAAAGAAAGTTTAAGACCATAGTCTACCACGTTGGCTAGGTGCGAGCTACCAGGCATAATGCTATCTGAATACACTCCCATGTTATGCCAAGCTGTATGTCAAGCGCTGCTACTTACAAACAAAATTAAATAATCCGTTGTCGGTCTGTATACAGGCATGCTATACAACATCAGATGTTATGTAGATACGTTATCATGAAATTTAAAATTTAGAATCGGATGCGAAATCAGAACATCTGCAATACGAGTATGTTTAATATTGCATTCAAGAATGTCGACACCTGCGCTTCTCTCGTGCCACGTGAATTCGTGACCGGAGAGCTGAATTACGAATTTCTTGCTGTACCCAGTTTTATCTCGATGCAACTAAATGTATGTAAATTGTGAATAATAGAATATAATTGACTGTTACCCATTTATGATGGAAGCGTTTTAAAAATAAGACTATATTAATGTTGTTAAATCGCAGTACCTACTATCTACAGAATTCACTTATGATAACGTGAGAAAGTGTGCAGCCGGCACGAACGGAAATGGACATAGGAAGTCACAACAAAAATTGCAGGCCTCAACCAAACAACAGAGGAACTGATATATTTTATATTTACTCTTTTCGATAAAGAAAATGTTTTGAAAGTAGCTACTGTCCCATTTTTTTAGATGCAAATGTTTCTTAGCCCCTACATTCAATTTAGCGTTGCGAGATACGTATCTAAGCTTACTGCCGTTCTAAGTTCAATTACATATGTATCAGCACTTCCTGAACGGAAATTACAAGGAATAAGAAATGTATAGTTACCTCCAGTTCAAAATAATAGTAAACTTAGTTGAAATTAAACTACTTTCTATTTAATGATTTCAATTACTTTTAATAGATATTTATACTTCGGTGTTTTCTATAATACCTAGATAATTAGTCAGTATAAATAACAGTAGGTAAAGCCAACAGCAAATATGACAATTATTAACTGCTTTACTAACATGCTAAAAGGTAGGTACCTACAACCTCGAACACCTACTCGCTTATCACTTATATTCATATGTAAGTACCCTATATCACGACTTATTTCAGTTCACAAAACGGCATGCAATTATGGGAAAATTAGACGTGATATAATGGAAACAAAATCGTCTACTTATGCATAAAATGCAAATTAGAATTCCCAGCAAAGCTTCGTCGCGTTTACATCAATTATTATTCATAGGGAAATATTACTAAAAGCCCTTTAGTAATAGCTACTTTCTAAACAGGTAATTTGTTGTAAAGAAAACATATTTTTATTACAGTAGTTTTTATTTAAACCTACGAGGTAACGCTTAAAGCAACCGCTTATAAAGTTTGTCAATTCACTAAAGTTATTATTTTGTATCCCATATATCTATTTTAAACATAGATCAGTCCCCAAAAAAGACATAGATTACGGTTTGAATAATTTATTCAACTAGATTTAAACACTAGAATCGTATACTTATAGGTATGGTAGGTATAGAAACGAAATACAAAAAAAGCGAAAATCAACTTTCTATGTTTTCAAAAATGACGATTACTGATATCTAAATCCAATCAATGTATAAAAAGGCAAATGATAAATTCATTTAGTATCTCTTCATCTGTTTATCAATTATCAACAGCTTTTCTTTTGCCTTGAATAGGTACATCCATATTTTTTTTTTATAGTGAGAGGCAACAATTTGGCTTTGCAGCTAAATATCTATCATTTACATCCATAATAAAATCGCTTGATAGATCAAAGAATACTTTACATTGAATGTTGAGTAATGTAGTACATTACATGGACTCAGATGGACCGTAAATGTAGAACATGCAGGGATGAGGAGGAGAGAGGATAGCAATGCCTTTTTGACTTCGTTCGTCTCTCCATATAATTTCAGTTTAATATACATAGTGTGAAATTTAAAGACAACATATCGGCAACTCATCAAGAAGCGAGATCAAAATATAGAAACATAACCCGTTTCTATATTTTGATTTTGGTTTGAAGGATCTCCTCAAGAGCAACCCAGCAATACTCGTAAAACAATTTAGGATAAAGTGACGCGTCGTGGTGCCAGGAACGTAAAAAAGAGCTGCTGCTGCTACATACCTACATAGCAGTGCCGGGAAAAAACTATTGCCATTGTAAATAAAACATGAATATTGGACGGACTTTTTTTAAGAATAAGTATAATTTATCAAAAATTATTTATTTTCTCCCAAGTTAAGTTTATACAAGTTATTTATATTAGTATTTGGTTTAGTACACAAATAAATAATGTTTGGCTGATAGATTAATTGCCACGGTCTGTACTTATTATTCGTCATTCATTTGACATTACTTTAGATGACACATAATGTTAGTAAATAAATATACTAATAGTAAAATAATAAAATTGGTTTTTTCTTAAGTTTATATAATTATAAAGAGGCGGTACCTAGGAAAATCCAATAAAATATCATAACTATGGTTCGTAGACAAAGGGAGCACAGTACGACGGAAGACGAGATAGTTATTGGTATGTCTGTTGCTGGTTTTACAGCTAAAGATTTCGAAGGTCTTTCTACGCGATTAGACACTACGTAACCTAATTGATGAATATTTCAGCATAAAGTGCTGCATGAATGAGTCAACTTAATACATAGCGATCGGGAAAGACGCTCAGCCGGCCCGATACTAGTTGGACCGAATTGAATACGAAACTAGTTGGATTATCGTGAATTATACAGGACTTAGGCATTTAGTCCGTTAATAAAAATTAATATGGCGGTAGCGCAAGCATAAACATTTGTATTTTTCAGATACATCTCCACAAAAAAAACAGAAACGACACAAACATAAAAAACATAAGAAAAGGAAGGTTGACAATGAGTATGACAGCGACACATCTATCGACGTTTCATATGAAGATACACTAGATAAGACATTCAAATCAAGAGCCAGGAAGGAACCGGGAACCTCAGCCGCCGATATTTTAAAGGCTCAAACCATGAAAACTTCAACCGATGCTCGTAAATCTATACCTGGATCATCATCTAGCACACCACCTAAGGTGCCAGCAAAAAAAAAGAAAACCAAGGGTAGAGAAAGTGGCACATCCAGTGAGGAAGAAAGATGGCTTGATGCTATTAAATCAGGGAAGCTAGAAGAAGTAAGTTGTTAAAACAAAAATATTAGAATATTTGTAGTGTTTTTGTGAATGTTAATAGATTGAAAAAGCTCATTGAAAAAGTCAGACACTGGCTGATTGGAGAATTAGACCACTCCAAAACCGATGTGCGTGTATGAAGAGAGGGTTGAATATAGAAGCATGTAACTCTGTAAGGATAAGAGATATTCAGTACTTGCTGCTCTTTGTCTAAACTGTTACAGACTTGGCATAATGGCATAATAATGTCACGTTTGATATATGGAACAAATTGCATCAATAAAATTTTTGTCACAGTAAATATTAAAGAGAATTTATATCATTATTAATGTACTTCAAAAAGATTACTTTACCTTATTTTTTTTAAATTTAATGATGTATATATGATGTAGAAATGTATTCTATCCTGCCTGATAATAATACTTAATTACAATTTTAATTTAACTTTTTTTGGAGTAATATAATACATACACTTTTTAATAATTTGTCCTGTATATAATACATATACAGGGCAAATATCAAGCTCTTCCCAAAATGCTACTACTTTTCAGTCGTCCTGAGCTATTATAGCACCATTATTAAATATAATTTTTAGTGTAACTATTTACACGTTATGATGTTCACAAAAAAACCTTTGCAGGTTGATGAAGAGCTCAAGAAAATTAAACCTAAAGACCCAAAAATGATGACTGCAAGACAAAGAGCCATGTACGAGAGAGGCACCGATAAAGAAACATGTCCCGGTGGAGAGGTGTTACTGGCCTTGCCTTCTGGCTACAAGGAAAAAGTGATGACTGCAGAAGCAATACAAAAAGCAGCTTTGAAATCTCAAAAACGTAAACAATTAGCTGATGAGAAAAGAGAGAAAGATAAAAAAAAAACAATGGATAGGCTGCTAAAGAAACAAGAGTCCAAAAACTTAAAAAACATGCATAAAGGCAAACCCATGCGGAAACTAGAACCTATGATTGTGTACAAAAATAATAACAATGAAATATCCCTATCGATGCCACCAGGTATCCCCTATCCTTTAGAAACGAAACCTCCCATTGATGTACCTAAACTGATACTGTGTGGGGTGAATGGGTGTGGAAATATCAAAAAATACAATTGCTCTAAATCAAATATTCCACTATGTAGTTTGGAATGTTACAAGAAAAATATAGTTAATGTTACTGTGTAATAAATGGTTAACCAGTTTTTTAGATGGTGCATATTAATTTATTACCAATGGCTTTAACCTTTGTTTGACAGCAAAAAAATTATCTAAAGTAAAGATTGAATTGTATCACTTACTTACTAGCTGTTGCCCGTGACTTCGTGTTGTGCATATATTATTATACAAATGTTACTATACATATAAACCTTTCTATTCAGTCACTCTATCTATTTAAAAAAACCGCATCAAAATCCGTTGCATGGTTTTAAAGATTTAAGCATACATAGGGTCATAGGGCCAGAGAAAACGACTTTGTTTTATACTATGTAGTGATGTGCGAACTAAATCTTGGAAAGAAACCATGTTTTCTATACAATAAAACAAAATAGACAGCTAAACAGTGAGCATATATTTGTTAGAATAAAAGATAAGAGTTAAATGATTGACATAATAAAATACACATTCTAAAATACTTAGAGATTTTAATTAAAATATATTCTAATGTCCACATTGTTACTTTCCCGATCAATGAGACCTTGGGAGCTTGGCTAATCCATCTGATTGTTTATACTTCTAAAATTCACTTTATTTGGTTTTAAATAGACAACTAAGAATATAGGAGATATTCTACAAAGACATGAATGCTAGCCTCCAAGTACACAAGAACCATATCTAATTAAAATCCCACCACAACTTAAATGGTGGTCATTTTAAGTATCAATAAATATCAGACTTGGCTCAAAGTATAAATCTAGCCAACACTGTGCAGCATTAGATGAAAATCTGACTAAGGATATATTAGTTATGGCATATGAAATAGTAAAAAATTTATTTACTGAGAGCTAAATACAGACCTAGTTCTAGAATCTCATTTTTAAATCAATAGTAATAAATGCTTTTTCAATATAAAGTTCAAACTTTTAAGGATACTCTTTGGTAAGTACAATTTGTAAGCTTTGTTCAAGCCAATAATGACATTTTGATTATAATGGCGTAGTTGTTTTAATGTGCCCAACATAATATTATGTTTGTCACACTAAATCAGGTATTCATTTAAATCAAGGCACATTAATACAAAAGGATGAGATCAAGCTATCACTTGGTTTACATTGTTTTTGTTTGTTGCCTCTTATCCTGAAGTTTGACTAAGTATAAATTAATCATCCTCCGTGGAAGTGACGCAGACGATGCGCCATTTCTGGTTGTGTATTAACTAAAATATAACGTAGTTGGTAAATACTGATCCACACATCTGACAAATAGTGCGATGATAATTTTAGACAAATTTTAATCATTTGTCAATAACATATCCAATAGTTTTATTTTATCTTGAACATCTTCACATAATAGACAAAAATAGAATAACAAATACTGCCTGTAGATGTAGCAATGGAAATCGCAAATATATGATTACAAAAAATGGTTATTACATTCCATTAAATAGATAGCATAAAAATCTAGTATGAACAAAGTCTAAACTTTTCAATTAAATTTTATTTTCCTTAATTATATGCTTAGTCATGTCTTATATGAAATCATTAATATATCTTAAGTTATGTTCATGTCTTATTATTAAATAACTATATCAATACAATAGGGTAGATTATATTTTACATCATGAAAAGTAAAAATATTCAATCAAGTTACTGTCACACACTATATGACTTAATTTTAATAAGTTTTAAATCAACGTAAGCATACTAGTGTAGACATCAATTTGGCATACATTTTGAGCTACATATTGAACTATATATGAATAAATCTACAAATTCCCCACACTATTCGAAAAGCATTTACTTTCAGTGTATAATACTTTATGCAAACAATTGATATCGACTGTAATTCTATTACAAACATTTATATTACACAGTCGCACACACATCGTCGTCACATTTAAATGGCATAGTTTTGTTAATACACTTAAAAAGGTATATTTACAAGACACTAAATCTCTTAATTCAGTTTAAATGCCATCATGCAACCAACAGTAAATACTGAATTACAATTGATAACATTTAGATAATAGTTTAGATGTAATGTATAAATAACTAGAATTCTTAGACATATAGATATTTTAGTGAAATACATTAAGAAAGATGCCAAAGCTTTTAAAAGACAGATAGACATTTACCAATATTATAATACTATATTAGAAACATTGAAGATAAGATATGAAATTAGTCAAGGACACTATAACAATAAGAATAATATCCTCATTGTTTACACTATGAGTGCAAGTTAATAAGATAACACCTACTTTTTGATATTACCATGCACACAAAACACTGAATAGACATAGACACAATTACTGAAGTTCATTGAGACGTTCCATTTCAAATTCCAAATAAGTCAACCATTCCGTTATTCACTTTGTTGATGCACATTCATTGTCGAGCAAAAAGTACAGACAAATTCTAGTATCCATTCAAACCCACATGCCAAAGCACGGTAACCAGCAAAATGGAAAAGAGACACTGGCTTGGTATCAAACATTCGTCCGTTTTGAATTTCGGAGGCGTGCCAAGCCCGACTGTAACCGCTAAGACTGATTATTCTGCTTGTTGGACCGAAGTCGGGCCAAGCCCGAGCGCTCCTCCTCCTCGTCACTGGTGCAGGACAGTCCACCGACAGCGCCACGAGATGACGTTGCTTGAATCAAGTCCTGATCGGGACCATTTCGGCTCTCATATAATAATATACCCAATGTTTCTTCATAAATCCTCGCTTCGGGAAACTCAACTTTAGTATGCTTCTTATCAGTTGCATACACAATGGACGTGCAGCAAACTTCAGCACATTTCTTGCTGTGTCCAAAGAATGACCAGCAGCAAATTTCATTAGAGCCTATCACGTCTTTGATAAATAAAACTCTTCCACTGAACCGCAGTGACAACTTATCAAACAACTCAATATTCTTCAACAGATTGTCGTCTGAAGTACTTGTGTAGGAGTACTTATTGTTGTGTCGGTTAATCAGCAGTTTCACAACAGGCTGTAAAAATAATTTCATATTTATTTCATTTAAATAGTAAAAAAATATTTTTGAAAATCCTAACAATGTTTATTGAGATGAAAAAATTAAAGTGTACTTATTTCATTAACCTTAGTAGTAGAAGAGATCAAGAGCTGCTCCTCCTTCTGAGAAGTGATTAACGGTACCCGGCATATAGGTTCAGCCTCACGTTCCTTTTTAGTTAATGCTTGCTGACATGACTCCGAGAGTTCCTCTATCAGAAAATATTTAGCCTCGGCCAAAAGTTCAGTTATTTCACGGTAAGTGTCTGGCAGGGCAACTGTGCCATCGCGGAGGTAGTTCAGGATTGTGCCAAAATGCTTTCCACAGCGATCAATAAGAATCCATCCTGTAATGTACATCATAATTTATATTATTACATTACAATTTAGATTATTTTGATGAATACAAATGTAATTGATTATAAAATACTTAGAATATGAATACATACACATATCAATCGAAATACAAACATATAAATTATAGCAACTAGATCTTAAGTTCAAGATATAACGAGAATTGTAAATATGTGTTTACTTTCTGTAATATAAAGATTATGCGTATACTGTAATAAAAATATATTTTTATATACCTTCAGAATCCGTCAGGACCTCCATTCTGCCGCTAAACATCGTCCGAAGCATATTATCGCTTTTTGTCAGAGTACCTATAGTTGTATAAAACAAAGTTCCTCCCACATTTAACTTTACATACTGGGACGGACTGCCCTTTATCAATGTTTTGTGATCGCCCGACATTTTAGGAACCTAATCAGTTACGATTGCTTGAACACGGCCGAAACCCAGATGAATTTTCCTTATTTAAACGCGAAGTTTTATTTTATAACGCTTATTCCAACTCAACGGCCATTGTTTTTTGCATAATATTTAGCCCAAATCAGTACTGCATACTATTCAAACCCCTAAGATCAATTTAATGCAACTCGCGCGACAAAAATTACATTACAGAGAGACAGTCAAAAAATCGATCGATACCTCAAATTGTCATAGACGTCATAGTGTCGTTTGTCGATGGTAGATAGCGGGAACGATTAATTAGTGTTCTGTGATACAAACGAAATCAACCAAAAAACAGTTTGATAAATTCTTAGTAGCCTTATTTACAAAAAATGTATATTTTACAAACGCTATAATTGCCATTTATTATATATATCGGCGGATACGTGTTAACAAGTGTCCGCTATAGATAAAATAACCTTGATAAAATAAATAAGTCCTCGCTACGTCGATTATTATAAGTCGATATTAAGTGTTTGTTACTGCTCAGATAATGGATTGTTCTATTTCATTATTAAATATTGAAATGACTCTTTTAATTGTTTAATTAGTGTTCCTAAAACCATATTGGTAATGTAGGATTACAATTTAAGTTGAATAAACACATTTTTGTATGTTTACTTAATTATCTTACTTAGTAATAGAGCACGGATGCAAGCTCATAAAATCTGTACTCATACTGACAGATACTAAACACAAATATTTTTACATTAGGGAAACTTACATACATAATGTTGTAGGTAAGTAAGTGCTTGTCTCATACCGAGATCTTTGCAAGTAGATCTAAGAGGAGAAATAGTGTTTATTCATATAGAAACAGAATAACAGAAAAGGTATAGAATTAAGTATATGTAATACGTTATCACCACATCGTATTATATAAAAATATATTAGTTCGTTACTTTTTGTTTGCTAAGCGAACAGCATAACAATTCTAAAGCTATTTTTGAGAATTTTAAAATGCAGCGTAAAGTTTATCTTCGTTACTGTTCCAATGTTAGTATTAAAAGATCAAGCAATAGATTCATTAACAGTAACTTGAACGTGTGATTCTTTTTCGAGCGATAATCGCTTTAGACGAACTGATGAATATGTAGGCTTTTTCCGCCCAATGGACTCTGCATCTTCAATAGTCTCTGGTAGCTTGGCATTCAACGTTTCAGGTAAAAACAGACAAGACAAAACAGCACAGACGGCCAATCCGCTCATTAATAGGCCCGGTAGACGCTCGTCAATTCTTCGTCCCTAAAATAAAAAAGTAATTACATTTATAATATTTTATATAAATACATGTCATGACTTGAAAACTAAAAATACAAATAAATCAAAGTTTTTTGGTTGTATCTGATTAGTAAAGCGTTTGGCCGCTATCTTGCTTGATGGAACCGATGAATCAGCCTACGACGTAGCATATTTGCTTGGCAAATGCCTTCTCACTCTCGCTTTGAAGGCATAGTTTGTACCTTTCGGTTCGGAGAAAACTAGTTCAGGCAGTGTTCCGTTTCTTTTGTTTATTTTTGAATTTGAAAATGTATTAATCCTATCTTTTTCAAATATTCGTCAATTTACATAAAAACCAGTTGTAACTAACATCTTGTCGAGAAACATGATCAAGATAACGTAAAGTTATTGTTATATGTTATAGACCTTACCAAAAACAAAATATATGGAACCAAAACAGAACCAATGCTTCCGGCAACGTTACCCAGAGCCAGGCCTGATTGACGTAAGCATGTCGGGTACAATTCCATAGCTAGTAAACTAGCTACATAATAGGAGACGGCATTAGATAATCTTATAATAAGATTTAATATAGTGCCTATCCACCAGATCCGAGCCCACGAATACGAAGCTGGAATACAATTTATTAAGTTTATTAACACAGGTTCAGTAATGCGCGCAATGTACAAAAATGACGTATTATACTTTGCTCTAAAAAAGAAATTAATTTAACAGATAAAGTATAAATTTTCTTACTTGTTTCTCGAATAGCGATTAATAACCAGATTCCTGATGTAACACCAAAAGACAATGCTCCCGTATATCGCCGTCCTATGCGGTCTGCAAGCCACGCGCCTATAAAATTAGCTGGAAATTCTGAAAGCGTCTGCCAAACAAGTTCTAGATAAGGATTGCCATCAGGATTTTGTCCAATACTAAGTACTTGCATTGCAAAACATGAACTTCCAGCAATCCTATAAAAAATTGTAAATTATATTTATGTTGCTTAAATATACAAAATCAATTTAATAATTTTATGTTAAATATAATACATCTTTAAGGTTTAATTACCATGTGGCTCATCTACCTATTATCTACATTCATATAAACATTACAGGTGAAATTAAAAGGGACGACCATTTTCCGTATGTATTCAGCTCAACAAAAATGTCCGAAATTATGTAAGTGGGTACAAATGTACATAAACCACAAGTTTCGTTACAAGTTAAATTACAAGTTTCAACAACAAAGTAGAATTATATAATCGCCTTTATACGTATATGCAAATAACATTAAAACATCATTTTCATTGTAACTATTTTTAAGACTATTTTCATTGTAGTCTTTTCGTATTTAATTCCCTTACCATAACATAATATGTAGCAAAGTATTAGTTGCTAATTTACACTTAGAGAAGAGAGCGAGGGGGCCGAGTGATTCATTGCCACTTTGTGGTTTGTGACTTAATAGTTCTTTCTCTGTTTCTACGGACAAACATCTGCCATTTGCTTTAGCGATACGTTTTAATTGTATAAGACATTTCTTCGTTTCGCCTTTAGTAAAGTGCCAACGTGGAGATTCAATCATATGCCTGTAATGCAATTGGATTAGCAATGACTTACTGTTTATAGTTATGTAGGTACTATTAGAAAGAGAAGGAGATAAGACCAGATATTAAGTTACGTTAAACGTATAAAAATTTATAGGTACTTACCATGATAAATATATCAATATTAGGAGAGGTAATGTCGTTATGATAATAAAAGTTTTCCAATCACCGAGCCACCAATAAATAAAAGGCATAACGGACACTGCGATACATCCCGATGTACAACGTATGAAAGTGATTAAAGATCGTCTCTTAGGCGAAGTAATTTCTATACAAATAACAGAGGCACTTTGCATAACCGACCATAAACCGAATGAAGCTATTAAGCATCCAAGTAAAAATACTGAGTATGATCTGCCAGCTAGTAAAGAAATAGCTCGTCCAATTACAGTAAGCACCAGTGTTACGACATAGGTGCTACGACGACCATATCTGAAAGAAGTATCGCTTATAATACATTAAATTCTCTTATATTAATTAATATATTACATATTTTATACCAACTAACGGTACTGCCTATTACCCATAGAGGGACGCAGCTATTAAGACTCAGTCAATTCGAGACGACCAAAGCCCCTGCTTTGACTGCCCGCTACTGCGAAGATCGTACGTACAAGGGACTATTGAGGTCCAGGACGATGACATCCACCTCCCCTGTACCATCGTGACCGAGCAGGATCGACCCTCACCCGATCGCGTTCGGCGATATCTTTTTTAAGCATAACAGTTTCGCAAGCGACTTCCAAGCATCTTTGTCCGCCAGCAAATCCGTTACTACTGCTGGCGAAGAAAGATTTTTCGATATTCTGTTGACGCTCAGGGTGCTCTGCACACGTGTGCTGAGCGTCGTCTCGATACCTTCCACAATGGCATTGCATTATTAAACGTTATGTTGTTCCTCTGGCTACAGTCCTCACAAATATCTTTCGCCTGTTCCACTTTCATTGAAGTCGTCATACAGTCTCATTTATTATGGTACTACTACAAAATAATCATTGAATCTTACGCATCGCCCATTAATCCAAAGACCAAGGATCCAATCAACTCCATTATCTTGCTGTAAGCTAAAATATTTGGTATGTATATTTCTTTGTCACAAACCCAATCATTTTCTGTTGAAACTGTTGACTCATACCAAGTTTTGTCATATTCATATTCGGTGCAACCTAAAAAAACGGATAGATTTTATTCACGCACCATTAAAAGGGTATCGGAATAATGTATGTAGGTAAAATTCCTGTTGAACACCAACATCCTAATAGATAGGTGAGCAAATCATAAAGTCTTTGCATATTATTTTCATTAGAAAGTGAAAAATTAGTTATGGTTGTAGACAGATTATGATTTTACTTACTGCGAGTTAAATTATTATCATCTGGACTTGAATATATTAAACAACTGTCAAACTTTATGCCATTGAGTTTATTTTCATGCCTGTAAAAATGCCTTTCTGTTATCTCTATTGTTATTTTTCCATTCCATTGTCTTTACTTAACATACAAGTGGCAATGCATAACTTATATAAACATTGCAATCGACAAAATTGCCGCAAAAGCGTTTGTATTTGTTGTAAAATGTGAGACATTACAATAATACTGATGACCTGAGTTTCCCCGACTAGATGTAGTCTGAGCGCTACTCAAAAAACAGCTTACAGTGCAAATGAATAAAAAATGATTTTTAGAGTATTGTACGAGCTTTTGACGATATATCTCTTCTGTTATCTAATACATGTTAGAAACCAAGTAGGTAGGTACCTTCCTACGTATTGTAAACATCGAAGCAGGAAAACAGAAACAGTCTCTAATAAAAGATAACGAAATAATGCTTTTTTCGATGCTATGAGTAATTTAATCAATGAATGTTTATCGAGTGCTTATAATTAAATTGTTTTATACTAGGTAGATATACATATTGACTTAAAAACTTAAAATATAATTATGAAACATTTTAATGGCACTTACGGAATGTATTTCAGCTTCCAAGCTTCGTCACTCACATTTTGACTTTTTTCGGGCAATTTGCAGGTGTGAGGAACGACAACAAGAACTACAAACATATGAATATAACACACCGACCACAGAGCTGCTACTGCTATATTTACAATAAAATTAACCTTTTTCTGAAAACATCCCCCTGTACCTACTTCAGAAAGCGCACGGTCATATATCGAATTCATTTTCGACATGAGCGCATTCAAGAACCACGAAACAATGGAATGCAGAGATTTTACGTATCACATTTATAATCATATTTATAACGTACAACGCTTACTATTATGAACACTCAAAACAAATATGTAATTTAATCACGTCCCTTGTACATACTCAGTTAATTCTATCTTACCATCACACGCTATAGTTTTGTTTACAAAAGATTCTTTTTTCGTTGTACATACATTCATAGTAAACATTATGATTATAGATAAGCAAGAATCATTACCTATGTTAATTAACACAGGAAAAAGCAAGTTCTTAAATAGATTCGTAATTAACATTTCCTCAAATATATTATTTGGCTGCAATGCTGTTACGTCCCACCGTTGGGCACGGGTCACTCCCGCATCTAATGCAGACATGGACAAAACGTTTATTTGTACAAATGTGCCCAACATTCACAAAATTATTAGAGTCATCCATATTTTGTCTATTAAAGCGTAAAAATTTTATATATTAATATTACCATTGTTAATTAACTGCACTAAAATGAAAAGAAAACCGCCAGTTTAGGACTCCATATTACATCAACACATATATAAACATCTAATCAATGTTTGTATAGTACACCCGAGGCTTACATCGACTTTGGTGCAATGTACCTAGAAAGAGAGAAAAAAGCCTAAATAAACCTCTCAGTGCTCTTTCAAATAATGCTCGTATTTGGCACTCGGTGCTTTCTGCCTACCCCGGTAGGGACCTGGCGTGACGATATGTTGTTGTTGTTTATTTTGATTCCTCCAACTACTATTTATTAATTTCAATATCGTATCGCGCCCTACGTTCCACGAAACTTAATTCTGATACAGTTGTTACCACATTGGATTTCATATTTGTAGGTACAGAATATGTAATTAAGGTGGTGGGAGAAAAAAATAGAGCAAGTGCTTAAAATAGAAGTAACAATAAATAAAGCTATCGATATGTAAAGGTATGCTAAGTATCAAAATAATTCACAAATTGTAATGCACGTCGATGATAATATGTTGGCTATTTCATCTTTATATATATATTTCTTGTGTGCGTGTGTATATCACTGAACTACTCCTAAACGATTGGACCGATTTTGATGAATTTTTTTGTGTGTGTTCAAGAGGACTTGAGAATAGTTTAGATTTGGTCCACTGGAAACTGTTTTTTTAATTTGTAAGTAGTTGTTGATTTTAGAATATTTCACATTGGATCCGACAGAATGCGCTACCATCGCAGTGTCAAATATTAATTACCTGTCA
>DWDX01002245.1:0-15721 GCA_018245675.1 Agara michaeli
ACCGAGCAGTTTATAATGAATAGTTTTACAGCATAGTGTTACATATAGAAGGACAATGAGAAGGGAAGGGGAAAAAAGGATAAGGATGTTCCAATTTTTAATATTTCACAAAAAGCAATTTTACACTAAATATATATTTTTTTAATCTAATTAAAATGTGCCGTACATGTACTGACCGAGTTTGATTATGTAAATACATTTTATAACGCGTACTTAAACTTGAAATAGACTAAGCAGGTCGGGTCCGAGCGCCTCCCCTACAGCATTAAGAACGTTGAAGGTAGCGCCGAACAATAAAAAGGAAACTCCCTGCCTCGTGCGTGACCACCACCTCAATGCAAATTACGCTTCCATCCATTTTATACAATAAAACCAAATGAGCCCTTTTAACGCGACATGAGAAATCGATAAAAAGTACACGGCCAAGCCTTGTTGCAAGTTTCTACGTGAACGGTTCTTTTTGTATGGAAATAGAGATTTTTATCCGACTACATTAAAGCAAAACTTGGGTAACTTATTATATCTGGTTATAAACGCGTAAAGCGCAACAATGCAGCACATTAGCCTGAATTAGTTATTTCAAAAATTTGAATGTTCACATATGATTATGTGACACATGATGTCACATATGATTATATACTCGTATATGTACTGAATTTACGTTCATTAAAGTTGCGAAATGACCTGGATACTTGACATTCGACAATCGACCAGCGATTTATTTTATTGTAATTTAAAAACAAAAACAATAAAGACGAATACTGAGATAAATATATAGATATTATAGTACCAATATGAGTATATTTAAAGATTTTAAGATCAAGCCATGTTTTAGCATTCATAGTGGACAAATTTTAGAATATTAGAAATATACATAGATATTTTAATATCAATATGGTAAATAATAAACATCGCGACTCTTATGTTTTGCGATGGTAAGCATCTGCATTTCATGATATTACACTAAATGTATGGTGATTTGTTTAGTTCAACCTTTTTGATTCTTAACTTTCTACATGCAGTTTAAGTTTTATTTTTTTCTCATAATGAGAAGATTGAAAGGCTTATTTTGCCTTGTTGGTCCAGTACGGAGTAACGGGCCTCACGTAACATCACGCTTGTAATCCCCTAACGGGTAGGCAGAGGAGTGTAGTACACTCCCACATTTCACCAGTTACGTTTAAGTCCCACAATGGAATAGGTAGCGAGCCTATTACCATGCACCGGGCACACATCCAGACTCTGAGTCACTACTACAAATTCTAAATTAGAAAATTTCAGCAGTACCCAACCCGGGATTTGAACCCAGGACCTCCCGATCGGCAGTCGCGCAAGCAACCGCCCGACCAACGAGGCAGTCAAACGGGCCTCACAAATAGAGAATATTACGAAGAACTCTATACATTATATTTTATTGCTATATTTTGAATTATTACATTAGGTTTGTTAAATTACTTGCTAGTTTCTGATATGAAACTTACACAGGTGAGCTTCGTACTGTCTTCCAAGAGATATTTCGGTGAATATTAAGGATATTAGGGCGTCGACTAATCGGCTGTACTGTGTGCTCTCTTCATACCTCTTTCCTCGCGATCCTCATTTTATTCGTTTTAAGCAGCGTAGTCAGCCTAAGCTTTGTTATAGGCTGACATGACTCCTGTTATGCTATTATTATGTCTCAGCCAGTGAGCCAAGCTTAACAGGAGATATTTAGGTATTTTTTCGCTCCGTGAAACCAAGAGACAAACATTTCGGAGCATCTTCCCTTCTACCACTAAGTCTCTCTGCCTGCCTCAGGGTTAATGTCAAGGCCTTTCAACCGTACATTTAAAACATACGCCGTAATGTAATGTTTTCGTATAAAGACCTTCAAAATAACTTGAATATAAAGGAAGCAAAAGTAACAGGCTTTCCTAATAACGTAAAAATATACAAACAAAAGTCCTCTTTTTATAATCTTTCATATTATTTTTTTGCCTGTACAAAGTAATTATAATCAAGGTAAACAATAGAAATAAATAAAATACGTCTTCTTTACGAAGTAAGATGGAATTGCCATATTATATTAGATACTTGAGTCTTAACAATGAATAAAAAATATTTCTTAAGAAGGTCGTTGGATAAAGTTTTTTATTATCTTTTACCTTCGGTATTTTTAAGGATTAATTATAACACATATCATATAATTAAAGGTTAATATTATATACCTACAACTCATCACCAACCCCTCTAGAGAAATTTACGTCACCAAGTTGAACGGTATAAGAAAAAAATGACTCAAATGAGTTTTCTCGTATGTTTGTAAATACCCTATACTCAAATGTCATTCGTAGTGGCTACCAGCAATCTAAAGTTTTCAGACCATCGTAAATGTTCCCGATGTCGGCTCGGTCGATCCGCAAGTAATTTAAACTACATGTAAGACATGAAGTTGTGACCCAATATTAGCTTATGGGCAGACCTCGATCTCTTTTGCCATTAAGCCTAACTAGTTTGTCTATAAAGTCTTTGGTCGTTGTAGATCTTTTGTAACAGTTACGAGTACAGTTGATTTCTAGCTTATATTGAAATTAATTGGATAAATCTACAGTTTACTTACTCCGAAGAGACACAAACAGGCATATGGCTGAGGTCAGCAGTTACATTGAATTCATAGTTAATAATAATAATAAATATTCCTGATATATATTACTTGGGGTTATTCAAAATAAGTGTGAATAGGTACTTTCTAGGCAAGCGTGCTTCATCTTAGACTGTACCTAACTTATCATCAAGTGAGTTCGCAGTCAAACGCAAGCCTTTCGCACAGTATAAAAAAACGCCTAGTCTCTGGAAAACTTTAAAGGCGCCAGAATAATTGTGTCAACTACAATTGGAGACATAGGGTGTCACCTATGGTTTTGACTGGCGTGTTAGTTTAGTGGCCAGTGACCCTGACTGCTGAGTGAGGGTATGAGAGTTCGATTCCTTTTCAATTATATAAAAGAATTTTTAAATGATTAATATTTCATATGAATATGTATTTGCGTGCTACATTATTATTAGTAGAATAGGCGATCATTATATTGGTAACATATTTAATGTGTACCTTATTTTCAGTATATAAATAGGTAATTCTTTTTCTAATTGTACGATTTTACAGTAATTTCATTTACAAAATAAAGAAATTTAAACGAGTAACTTTTTGATGTACACAATTACATTATGTTGAGCTGTTAATTTCGTATCTCGAGTCCCGCATACCACAATGTAATATGCCGCTTTAATTGTGACAGTGGTTTGCACTTTACACTTCTGACATATCAAAACTTTTAGCCATTTTTCTTGCGGTCGGTTTCGAGACGGAAGTTTTCAATGAATGTCGTGATTTAGAAATGTACATACATACATACCGTCACGCCAGGTCCCTAACGATGTAGACAGAAAGCACGGAGTTCCAAACATCTCTGTCCTTGCAAACCTGGCGCGCCTCGTCTACATTCATCGCTCTCTTCATGCATGCACGCCGGTTTCGGGGACTCTTGACTCCTCCATCGGCCAGATTTTGAAATGTACACCACAAAATCCACTAAACACCAGTTAAATTATCTCACTTCGAAAACACACAAAATACAAAAATTGACTGCGTGAACCAGCAGTACTAGTAGCATAGATTTGTAATTAAAGTGTAGGTACTATCTTGAGGACAGTGATAGCCTAGTGGTTTGACTTTCAGTCAGTCTCACTCGGAGGGGTCTAGATTGAAAATTTGGCACGTCCTCTGATTTGTGTTATGTGCGTTTTATAACTAAAAAAATATCACCTTCTATAACGGCGAATGAAAAAATCGTGAGGAAACCTGCACACCTTAGAGATGTTTTAGAGTATATAATATTTTCTGAGGTGTGTGAAGTCTACCAATTCGCACGTGGCCAGAGTGGTGGACTACGGCCTAAAAGCCTCTCAGTATGAAAGGAGACCAGGACCAACAGTGGACCAATAAAAGAGTCGCAAAAAAAAACATTATACATACATATTAATGATAATGACATTATACATAGATACTACATCTGGTTGTAAAGTTATCAATCAATTAATTCAATATCTTTCTCTATGACGATTTATTTCTGAACGATTGAGCTCTCAAATATAGATATCTGTATTATTTAAAACATATAAAAGTTACAGGCAAAAGTCATCACGGGGCTGTATTAAGTGTGAATAATGCGAAACTGTTGTCTTGAATTCGGATCATATTTTACGGGTTACATCTCGCATAAACAAGAGCTGCAGTCTCGCTAGCATCAGTGCTTTGTTTTCTTTATGCAATGCAAAAAATTCGACTCATATTTTAATCCCATTGCAGGCAAATGAAAACTGGAAACAATAAACTAAATGCACTTTATGTCGCTCGCTTTGTCTACAGCTTTGTAAATGAATATGAAATACCGTTACAGAGTGTAGTCGACTGGGATGCGGCATTACAGATAGGATTTAAAAATACACTCTTTGTTTTACTGTGTATTTGTGTTTGTGGAGTTTATAATTAACTATCATTATTACACCATCCAATAGTGGCCGCGGGATACCAAGAGTTTCCTACCTCGACCGAACAGTTCAGATACTGGCTGATTGAGAATTCCATAATCTGTAATCAATGTACAGAAAATGAAAATAGTTTTAATATCACGTTCTAATTATAAAAAGTTGTAAGTGTAGAAAAATTGGACGCAACGTACATTGTATTATCGTGATTTAAACGTACCTGCATAGATTTCATCCATACCTCGCAGCTTTTTGTTCGTATATTTCAGAATTATCAGGAGAAATATTTATGTTCTATTTCAATTTAAAAAATCGGCAACACGCGCCATATTAAAGTCAAAAGCTTTTAATTACAAAGAGGGGAATTTTAATTACTGGAGTAATATTGCTCTTTTCCATTCACAGGCGGTTTAAAATTGAAAATATTTAAAGTTGTATAGAATGTACAGATAATTCACAATCAAGCATCCGGACTAGTGGTATCTAAAAGCTTTTTGTTTTGAAAATCTAATAAGTAGCGTACTGTATGTATATCGTTATGAAGTATTCAATTAATTTTTGCATGTTGCCTAGTACCATCTGTTACTTTGCATGGTATCCATTGTTACGAAATCAGTTTAAGGCTACTACTCAAACAGCATTGAGCAGAACTCCGGTACACCTATACGCATGTATACTCGTATAACAGGTCTCTCTCTCTCCTACACAGGAAATAAGCAGCCATTCACGTGTATCACATATCATAGAATAAGGGTATACATATTGTGTATATACCTACACATGTATATTATGTACTGTATAGTAAATTGTGACAAACTTTAACAAAACACTTTATAAATATATAGATCTTTGAATTACATACAGTTATATGTATGTAAATAACTAAGCTAGTCTTGTTTAATAAATGGGGAGTAGAAAATGATTTTGTAAATGCGAAAAAATAATAAAAGCAACTTTGACTGAATGATCCATTTATCAGTTCCACGTCCTAGCTTTCATATTTTTAATGGTAATCTAAGGTTTATTTCTGATTAAAAAATAGAAATAACAAAAAAATTACAATTCATATTTTTTTGCTCTCAAGACTGAAGTGAAAGTATCTACATACTCACTACCCAGCTACTGCTCACATTTCTACTTAAAGATTCCCTGTATCACTATAGACCCAGAATAGATTTCTCTCATTAGGAAATGTACCCTCAGGTAATGGAACTCGTAATAACGTGCGGAGCCGACCGATGTGGATATTGTATTGTCAGTCAGTCGTGAAACTTAAGCTGTTGTGTTCCAATGTGATCGTTTAATGGACATGAAAACAAAGGTAAACGAAAAAGTGCCGTGTGACACACAGTGAGATCTTAGGACGGTCTGAAATTTTTGATACCGATACAATGTCAGCTTACGTGATGCGGGTATAGATGTGCATAGCTTCATATAGGTATCACACGAACTTCATGGAAAATAATTGCCCTTGGCTTTTTGGAACCATTCATTGCAGTAGATACTTGCGATAAATTATTTAAAAATACCTTAATCGTAATGAACCGTATTAGAGGATATGCTAGCATCAGGAACGAATCCCAGTCGTCGTAATGGGTGAGGAGAACCATAAATATAATGCATAGGAAATAAACCAGCTAAGGCTCAGACAAGCACGCGTAAAACTGATAGATCTCAGACTAAGGATCAAAGATATTATTGACCATAGAGTCAATAACCCCAGAAACTTACTGGACCTCACATAAAAACACTTTTTTTTTATTCCATTTTAATTGCATTAACTAACTAAATAGTTGCTCTAAACGCGAGATAGGTATAAGCTGAATTGCGTTTAGATATTTTAAGAGTATCAATAGAAAAAAAACCTGAGCTTCACTAAAGCGAGCCCAGGAAGGCCATATCTCTGCTCACTACATAAATCAAACGTAAATAAAGGAACTCATAAGCTGTCAACGTAATGCCATTCAGGCGGCCGGGGCGCGTAATATCGCGGAATAAATCACGTTCAGCTAAAATATGCCTCAATACTCACTGCTGAATGTGAAATTTAACCGTTTAATGGAATCAAAAAGACCCAACTTTGAAAAGAAACGAATATAGAAACAATCTTATTGGATTATTATTTTCTTGGCATGAAGATGTTGAAAAATACATTCATCAAACAAAGCGAGGTGAAGGGTGGCGAAGTTAACTTTTTTACAGTGATACAAGCTGGTACTAAAGTGTTATAAATCTGTACATAATTAAAGACTGTAGATAAAATAATCGGTGATTCAATTGGAAATGCTTAGAATAGTCAGCTATAGTTGTATGCAACATGATAAATTCATTTTACCGGACTTGTGGTCGAGTGATTAGAGACTCTGACTACAAAACCGAAGGTCGTCGTGGGTTCGATTCCCACCCCGAACAAATATCTATATAAGTATTACATTGTATGTATATTATGTTCATGCATGTTTATCAAGTTGTAAGGATACCATAACACAGGCAGTTAATGGGCTTGTTTGGAATTGAAAGCCGTGTGTTAAATTGTCCCAATTAATATTATGATTATTTGAAAAAGGAATGTTTTACTATATTTTGATATTTGTTTAGATATAATGTTTATGCTGCCACGTGTTTGACGAGCGTAGAAACGTGGCATTTGGTTATACTGTACGTTACTTACTCGTTGAGAACTAAGATAGCAGGAACAACTACCTATGAAGTCTTGTTCGGGTTAGTATAAGACTAAATGTGAGTTATAATTCTGACAGGTAATAGTACTAACATAATTCATGAGATTACAGAGAGCTATTAGCCACATAAAGTGATATCGAAATAAATAAAAGTACCACGTAATATGGATATCTCCATGGAATATCGTCAATACTATTTACACTGCGATATTCTCCCGTGAAAATCTCTTAGATACGATCATAAATCGCTTCGGTTGACATAATAGCGTGAAGGGAGCGGCCTGGATTTATGCATGTTTGATTTAGAAGGTAAGGGTTGTCATTTCCCCAAAACTTCCGCTAAAAATACTAACCTTCATCGAATACATATCATGAAAAAATAGGGCACTCGCTCGATTTACTACAAATTTGCGAATAGCTATTTCCTTCCTACAGAGTAGGTTAGACAGAAGAAAACTTTATAAATAAAAATTGTGCTGATAAAGAAAACTCTTACTGGAAACAAGCAGAAGATAGCACGGATATTCAACAATTCATCACGTTGTTTGGTTGACATTGAATTAATACCCATTTCGTTAGTTCGGCTGATGATCGTTGCCGTTCATAAATTTAATATGGGCATCATTTTTGTAAGTACATTGCTATTTAATTTGGAATATAGGCAAATAGAACGTATTTAGTGGAAGTCGTTTGGAAATAATTTCACGTGCTCGCATGTAAAGGTCTTTTTTATAATGTTCGCGTTTATCATTGCGCGTAACTCGTATGTCAGTTGTTTTTAAACCATCTTCAATACCTCCCTAGGATGAGGTTTAAAGATTTATTATCTTAAGATTAGAACCCTGATATACTGCTTTACGTGTCCTCCCAAACACTGAAACGCTTCTGAAAATGTCCACTAGCGGTGTTCCATCCAACAGCGGACCGCATCCGGTGCCACTTAACTTTACAGATCGCGTGCAATCAGCAATCGCTACAAGGCTACGAGCACTTCAGAGGTACATAAAAAGCTTGCAAGCATGTCATACAAGTACCTAAATTTCTCCTATCAAACCTTTCTACAGTACGAACATAATTAGTATGAACAAAATTTAGGAGGCACATGTAGGATGAACTGAGCCTTTCAGATATTGTTCGTTGAGCCCGCATTGTCTAGGCATACTTACTTCAGTTTAATGAAAACCACGTCCTAGTCAAGGTCAATGTAAATCGAATGTGTTTTTTTCGCTGTTTATAGAACACTCGTAATCCCAAAGCTGTGACAAATAAAAAGCGACAAAAGCTAATTGAGCTTGCGTGGAGTACCAGAGGAGACACGTGTCGAGCAGTGAAAAAAAGCTTAAGTAGAATAAGTTAGACAATCCAATGTAAAAAAAACCCCAGGGGCGGATTCATTACGATACTATATAGATAAGACCCAAGGGATACACTCAAAGTGCGCGTTAATGTTGCAAGTTGGAGAAGTACCGGACTGCGCTTTTCGTAACCCCGACAGCTGTCATGTCAACATGTCTCTGCTGCGATTACAAGCAAACCTCGCAAGAAAGTACAATTTTTATTAGAATAGCCATAGTATGCCAAATCATATCCATAGTCCTGGCAACCTCCATATGAACATTTTAGAGCTTTCATCGGTTACAGTCATCCATAACTGCTTTTGTCGCAATGAAAGGGTTTCGATAAGGGACTTTCCCACGTTAAAAGAAAAATATTATACCGAACCCTATTTAAAAATTAAAGATGATCGGAGAACATTTCGAACTTGTACCATAATATATAGTTGGTAAATGTTAATTTTGACTGGATTTATAATCATAGGATTTGCCGTAGTGCGATCTTTTACAGCACCATATATGTATATGTACATATTCATGTGTATAAGAATGTTAGACAATCCGTACACCCGTCGACCTAAGCTGGATGCTTTGGCGATGACTTACTTGGGAAGAAAAATCCAAGCTCACCGAAACATAATTGAGTTGCTAATATTCTGCTATTGTCCGAAGTGTTTCATTTTCATTCTCGTCAAATTAATCGTCAGTGATGGCTTCGGTTCAGCGGAGAAATGGGTTTCAGGCAATACAACGCGTTCGGAATTCTGGACACGATTCAAATTAAGTGATAAAGCGTTGAGCACGCAGTCCGGTCATACTGTTACTTGTTGAAGGACGTGCTTGTGAATTACTTCTCTAATAACACAATGAAATACGGCCTTTGAGACTTATTATAATAATTCAAATCACGTGGTAAATTACCAAACACTTGTTTGTTCTATACAACTTTCTATTAGACGTTTCATGTAGTGCTTTGTCCAATTATATTGGAGGAAGTGTTGCCTTATCGAGCTTGTTCGAAGTTATAGGAACAAAAATTGTATTATGCATTTTGTTTAACAGAATTAAAGCTAACCACTACTTACATATCCCTATCATTCATTCATTCATATCATTCATTCGAAAAAGCTATCATAGTTATAAAAACAATTGTAGCGGCAAGTCTCTGCCTACAATTGCAGCTGCTAGATCGCTTTTTAAAGTCTGGATCGACTTTTGAACAGCTGACTTTAATACATTAATAGATATTCAGTCTACGAAGCAAACAGGAAAGCGAGTTACTTTTATAATTGGAATTGGTGTACGAAGCATTTTGAATTAAAATTTGAAAAACAAATTTATTTACAGAATTATAATATAAGGACAACTAGTTGTTGCTATTTCATTTTAATTCTATCAAAATCCGATGAGATTATATAGTATCGTATGAAAAACGATCACGTATGGAACACCAAATTCGTAATCGACCATTCAGGGTAACCCAAAGATATTTGTAAGGGATAACGCGTGAAATGAAGGTGTTTATGATTTTACGATAATCTTTTATTCCCGAATATGGCATCGTACAATAACGGCAAAGTGTTACGCCCTACGATGCGAGGGGAAAAAATGTCGTACACACGTCTCCCTTATAGGACATAAGGGCTAATGACATTTACCTTAATAAGGAGAACATGTGATGTTGACATCTCGCCGTAATCCCGTTCTATATGATACACAATTCTAGTATAAGTGTGTCTGTTCATAAACGCCCCGTGTTTGAGATAAGAGACTTAAAGAAGCAGTATATACGTGATACACGTGATCACAGTACTTATTTAAAAGCATACTAGATCCGATTCGATATAACTAAATGATTAACAAACATCGCATTTAAAATCGCTTGTTAATTGATGATACCAACAGGTCCATTGACGATCCGGTCGTCACTAAACGTTTAGCAAATTATAATACCTGTCAGAATTATACAGACCTGTGAGCGAAACGGTAGTATAGTTACATAATAATAGGGAAGGAGGCGCGGTAAATTTCTATTAACTAGCTGAGAAACGCACATCTTCCGTTAATATAAGACTTAATTAAATATGAGGCACGTGGAGACTAGGCAATAATATTAACAAACTAAGCAATATCATTAACAAATTTACAAGATTTTCAAATAAGTACACCAGGATGACATCATTGATAAGTTCATTTATTTATTTACTCATTAAAACCTGTACGCAGTTGCCTATTGTACACGATTCGCATAGTTAAGCGAACTAGAGCGCAGTTGGCATTTAGATAGGTGACCGTTAGTGGCAAATTTTCACGAGCGTTTCGAGCGACCGAGCATATTAAGCCGTCAGTTCTTTTTATCGTTAAACTTCATCGGAGGCCTTCAAGACGGTTTGAAAATATCCGACAAACGGTTGGTTCACCGCCAATACACACTGAAGAATACTACAAAGCTCATGCAATCGCCGGAGAGTCTGCCCGCAGCCGTGGCACATATAAAGGCTTACAGCCTATTTATTACCTCGCAATTAACATTGAAGAAATGATATTTTGTTAAAATCTATGTGTTATTAATAAATTAAATAGTAATTAAGCAAGTAACACTACCTGCCTAATTAATTTAATTACACTTGATCAAATTACATATACAAGTCCCATTAAAGTGTCCTGAATAAACAACACTCACTAATTACATCTTTAATACGATTTTAAAATTAAAATGTCTTCAAAACTATTTCCACTTATGATGTCGTAAATTAATTAATAATACATATTATGTACGTACGTAACAATAGAAGATTTGAGAAGCTTATGAAAAACCAATGACTTGAAAAAATGCGTCTCACTTATCATACCATCAGTTTTAATAACAGTAATTTCAAAGGTAACCTTTGTACACGTAAGCTACTCAAATGAAATCAATAATTGAATCATCTATCGTCAAATTTGATTCACTAATGAAATGTTTGACATTACTGCTACATTGCCAACTACTTTAATGATCACAATTGTTAAAAGAATTCAATTAAATAACGAACACTGCGAGGAGAATCAATAATGACCTTATTAAATTGTAACATGATAATTAGAAAGAACACGCAGTAGAAATGTAATTAGAAGGCTCTACATGAAAGAACACACAAACTCGGAAACGGGTTAAATATGAGTTCTATAAAAGTTAATTATTAGGCTTTATATGTAATTATTAGTTTCCGCTTAGGAATGGAAATTAAATACAATAAATTTAATGAGTCGGTCTGTTTATTCAACTACTTATTATTACTTAAGCTTAAGTGTTAGATACAAATACGCGCTTCATCAAATAGATAAACGCTTTACCCACAATGTGGAAATGTTCAAGAAAGATACGTATCCGTAACCGATATAAAATTTGATTGGCGAAAACAATAAATTTTATCGACATAACCTGTAAGATCATGAAAATGCAAAAGGGGTCTTTGTGACCCAGGCTGGGCGAGGGGCGAGCGGTTGTGAATGCGACCGAGCAGTGTGCCTCGGCTCAGTCGAGTAGTCGTTGTCGATGTGGACGGACGTCTCGCAACATATCGTATTTTTTGTTACGTGTTACGTGTACCTTCGTTTGGAACGATTCTCGCTACAGTAATTCGTGTGTGTTGAGTGATTAAAAGTTTCTCCAATGCGAGAAAGGAAGTCTGTGAAATGTGATGAGACTGCGTGAATGTAAATTAAATTGAAGAGGATGTACGTCTTATTAGCAGTCCTCAGCGTACTTATTAAAGGTATTACTTAAGATGAAAATGAAATATGAATATTGGGGAGTTTGAATGAAAGGTTGTTGGGGGTTTTTCATTGTGCTATTTTTACGTTATTGGGTATATTTGGCAGAACTTTTCAAATTAAATTATTATTTACATTGGCTTCCGACCCTCATTTTGTTATGATTGCGTTACTCTTATTATACCTACTTCACGTAGATAATTAATAAATGAGTTTAGAGCCCGTATCTGTGAACGTTATGGCAAAAAACTTTTTTAATGTTATTGTAATAACAGTGGTTATCCACTGCAGTACATAGAGATGTGTTTCGAATCTCAAACAGGACTTAAGTTCTTATAGAGTCCTTAGAGAGAGTAGGTTGATAGGTTCAGAGACTGACTTAGAATACTTCCTTGGATTGGAATTTTAATTTACAACAATCCCAACACCGTTATGTAGCAGGAGTTACGTGGGTAGTTGCTTCCAAAACAACTAATCTAAGTCAAAATTTTCCCATAAGGTATTTCTGCCATATATTCAATATATCACGTAAAAGACCGTTACCGCCAGGAAATAACAAAAAAATTAACTGTTTTTTATAAATCCAGTTTGTGATTTACATATTTTATCGTCTTAAAACTCTTAGGTAGTTAAAATTTTCCAGTACTTTCTTTAAAATGAATACCATTCAAATTAACATGGATTTGTCGCTTCATATAATAAGACATTGTTAATAAATCCTTAATATAATAGATAATTTTCATATTAAAATGTTTATCTTTACACAATAAACGACATTGATTACAGAGAACATAAAAGTGAAGTAAGATTTCGTACTAAAGTAATTCTAGGACTCTTTCTTCTTTGCTCTAATAGAACTAAACGTTAATGAGCTTTCAGTAGACTGCTAATGTATGTTTGTTAATTGGGATGAAGTGGAATTCTATACGTAACAGTTTTAAATGTATATCATATTATATATATTACGGGTCTCATTATCAATATCTTATAACATGGTATATTAATATTTAATTATAATTACGTAATATGGATGTGTATCATTTTCGTAATTAATAAAAACGACGTAAAATGACGAGGGAGCATACGTAACCGATGTTTAAATATACAGTAAACATAGTGTATTCAAGTTATTTTATATGTAGGTACAAATAATTATAGAAACATGTTCATAATTAAGAATTATCGAAGTAATTAAGAGTTATTTGTAAGTATATCATCCACCCTTAGACGTTTAATTCATAAAAAATAATACTTTACGTTAAACCAAGTGAAGTTTCTCGTTCGCCTAAAACCATTTCAAACTCGTAGCGTTGAGACGAACCGCAGGTATGTTTCAAGGTAAGGTTCTTGTTGTGTTAGGTCAGGCAACGATTTATTTTAAACAAGGGTATATTTCTTTCCGGTTAATCAACGTTAATTCAAAATTTATTGATTTACAAATTTCGAACGATATCTCTTTCGTAATCATGGAGTAATGAGTTATTAAGTTATTTACAAATTTATAACACGCCTACGCTTGGTTATTGTTGCGAGCGGCGTGGGTGTGCGATTTAGTGTAGCAAATCACTATAAGTATTATTAAAGTTACGAGCCAGTATGGGTTGAAGTGATTGAGTTCAAACGTAATGGTCATGCGATCAATGTGACATGATATGACTAAACTTTATGTGTCTGTCAGTATTGCAACGTGTGACAAAAAATATACATATCCTTTTGATTTTCATTACGTTCAAATTGATAAACCAAACCTTCGCTAAGGGATGCAGTGATATTTAACTCTGTAAAGTATAATCCACCGTTACCCAAGCAGCTGGTACCGAGCAACTGCTAATCAAGCTATTCTAGTACGTAGTACTTATAACGCAGTTGGGTAGGGAAGTCATCTGTCCATAAGAACTAAGATCAACTACTCAATATGCATTCCGAAACACGTAAAGTCCTGACATTATTCCATTAGCGGCCACACTGGTTGTGTTAAGCTACAACAAGCTTTAGCTACTACAAGCAATTCAACTTTCGGTAATCTAATAAATTTTGCCTACAGCACCTCTAAGTAGTGGCGTAACTTTAAAAACATCAAAGGGGAAAGAAAGGGCTTGTTAGTAATGCCGCAGAGTATCACAAATTTATAACTTATCACATATTTACATAATTACATTCTGTTTAGTTATTATTTTTCGTATAATATAATGTATATTTATTATTAAAGACAGATACGTACGTATATTCACTTATTATTACAAAAATTTTATATAATAAACATTATTGATACTCGAAGGTAGCTTTTCAAAGCTGATATTAAATATTTCTAAGCAGGTAGGTATATGTAATAAAAGTATTGAGGCTACTTGTTTTCGGACAAATATCTGGATACTATCTACGATGGTTTGGTTATTAAGAAATAAGAGATCATATGGAAATTGCCGATGAAAAATGAGTAAAAAATCCCATAATTGCCTTTTGCGTACACAAAATATTATTGGAGAAAGCATACGAATGTCATGTTTTTTGCGCCATAAAGTGTACTAATATATACAAATCGACATTATCGCTTTTAAATTACAAGGATTATTACAATGATGAACAGATAAACCTCAAAAGACTATTCATCACTATGGTACAGCTTAAATGACTAACTTATTCCACGTTGTAAAATAGGTTTTGGAAGTAGTTTTAGTAAATTTAATAAATGTCCTAAAATGGCAGCACGAACGAGATTACTTTTGAAAGTCTGTAATATTTCCGTAACACACGCGCAATAGTTACATGCATACATGTCGGTTGAGTAATTTTAAACTTTTGCGGTTACTATGAAGGAGGCAATGAATATTTGTTTTTTTTTCATAGAATAACATTACTTTCTTTAGTTTTTCGTGTTATATAACTATTAAAAATCTAACCAGTTCATTTATACGACACTGTCACGCCACTAACAATGCATGAATGGAATCACAATGCAATGTTTTCATGCATTATTAACGTCTTCGTATATATTAGTCATAAATATATATGTACTTACTATTTCTATTATATGCTTTATTCACAAAATATTTAGATCTGTATGTAGGTTAAACTTTGTATATAGTGAACACAGGAGAACTAATTGGCACTACTAAATACATATCTTGAACGTTTCCAGCACTCCATTATCATTAGTGACGAGTTTCTAAATACGATAACGAACACATTCTATCCCAATACTTCTGGAAGTATCAGAAAAGAGCTAGAGATATCGTTCTTGTTTACCACACAAAAATAGTGATCGATAATGGGTTATGACATTTCTGTGATCTGGGCGCTTGTGTCGATATTTTAAATTACAATTCATGGATTCATTACAGGAATTTTCGACTGACTGCCTCGTTGGTCGAGCGGTTGCTAGCGCGACTGCCGATCGGGAGGTCCTGGGTTCAAATCCCGGGTTGG